>PISX010025792.1:0-25591 GCA_004024625.1 Mellivora capensis | reverse complement strand
TTGGGGGGGGTATGTGTTATGGTTAGTGCTGTGAAGTGTGTAAACCTGGCGATTCACAGACATGTACCCCTGGGGATAAAAATTTGTTTATAAAAAATAAAAATTAAAAAAAAAAAAAAGGTAATGAAAGGATGAGAAGCAATAACCAAATATGGTATAGTTAATATTCTTACAAATGCAAAGGACAAACATCACAACCAAAAAATAAAAGCAGTACATTGTAAAAGAAAGGGGAAAACAGCCCTTAGAAAAATTAAAAATAGGTCATGCTCTACATTCTAGCTGCCCAGGGTGGAAGGTAGTCCCGCCTTACATTAAGAGTCATGTATTAGGGGCGCCTGGGTGGCTCAGTGGGTTGAAGCCTCTGCCTTCGGCTCAGGTCATGATCCCAGGGTCCTGGGATCGAGCCCCACGTTGGGCTCTCTGCTCAGCGGGGAGCCTGCTTCCTCCTCTCTCTCTGCCTGCCTCTCTGCCTACTTGTGATCTGTCAAGTAAATAAGTAAAATCTTAAAAAAAGAAAAAAAGAAAAAGAGTCATGTATTAGGGGTGCCTGGGTGGCTCAGTGGGTTAAGCCCCTGCCTTTGGTTCAGGTCATGATCTCAGGGTCCTAGAATCAAGCCCTGCATCGGGCTCCCTGCTCACTAGGGAGCCTGCTTCCCTCTCTCTCTCTGCCTACTTGTGATATCTCTGTCAAATAAATAAATAAAATCTTCAAAAAAAAGTCATAAAAGAGTCATATATTATATAATTCACCAGTTTTAAGATGGGAGTTTGCTCACATTTCTGTGGATCAGCAATTTGGGCTGGTCTCTGCTTTCATAAGCAGCTGTAATCATCTGCCTATAAGATGTAATCATCTTATACTGTCCAGCAGGGCTGGACAGTATAAGATGGCCTTCTTCACATCTGGCAATTAGCTCTGGGCTAACAGCTAGGCATATCAGAGCCATCCAGCTCTGGCTTCTTTACATGTATTACAAAGTTCCTAGCAGCAAGAAAGGGGAAATCCTAGGGCACAAGCATTTATCAATTATCTTATACTCTATTGGCCAAGACAAGACTCATGGTCAGCTAAGAATCATGTGGGAAAGACTACATAAGGTTATATAGTAAGGGGAAGTAGAATTCACAGGGGACATTACTATAACAATATTATCAGATTTGACCAAATAGGATTACTTAGAACTTCGGATCTAGACTAAGTAACTTTAACCAAAAAGAACTTTGAATGATATTCCTTATGATGTGGCTTGGCTTTCAAAAACACGCTAATCTTGGCATTTATAATTATTTTCAACTGTATACTTATTTATTCACTTTCTTTTTAATATGTGTCTCTTGTTCTAGGTTGTGAGCTCTATGAAGACAAAGAGCATATCCCCCCCTTTTTTTATTTCCATTTCTATTGGTTCAGGAAGTAGCTAAGTACCTAGCTGTTGCTTTTTAAATGAAGTAATGGAGTGCCAAATGTATACACAGAAACAGGCAGATTCTAGGGTCCATGAAAGCACCAGAGATGGGTAGAAACCAGGAGGAAGACACTTATTTAGCTACTTTAGCACATGGGCTGACCGTAGGAGGTCATTTGTGGATCTCATACATGCAGAGGTTTACTAAAGCTGTGTTCAATATGAATTAACAAAACAAAATTGCAACCTCTGATCCTAGTTAGCATTTTGCTCTCTATCCTATTGAGAAGTATCTAAAACTGTATAAATGTCCCTGTATCCACAAACATTTCATTTGAAGAACAGTTCTTAAATTCTTTAGTCTAGGACTACTTTAGATTTGTAAAAATTATTGAGCACCCCAAAGAGCTTTTGTTTATGTGCGTTTTATCTATCAACATTTCTCATGTTCTGTATTTCAACTGAGAACTTTTAAAATCGGTAATTATTTTTAAAATAACAAAAACAAACTCATTACATGTAACATAATAGCATATGTTTATAAAAAGTAAAAACTGTTTTCCAAAACAAAATACTTTAGTCAGAAGAGTCGCGTTGTTTAACATTTTTGTGATTCTCTTTAGTACCTGTCATAGTATAAGAGAACTGGATTCTCCTTCTTCGTTCATGTTGTTGCACTATTACACACCACAGAGCCTCTGGAAAATCCCACTGAGTGTTTATTAAATAAAGAGAAGGAAGGCAAATAACATCTTAGTATTATTATGAAAACACTTTTGACTTTGTCAGTTCTCTGAAAGGGTCCTTGGTATTTGTCAGGCATTTAACAAGTGAAAGTAGTAAAGATGTTTTCCCCTAAAGTGGGTCATCTTCAAGATAATACAACTGCAAGACACTATTTATACAACTGAACTCCTGGGATTTCTGAGTCCCAAACAAAATACCATTCTGTAAGGTTTGTTCATATTAATAAATTCATTACTTAGTGAAATAAATTGGGCTACTGGACAGGTTCATCACATACAATGTGAGCTGTTTTTCTGCTCTTTGAGCAACTAGGTAAACTCAACGATTGTATTCTCTCCCTTCAACTCTCCTAAAAATGGAAAACAACTCTCCAGGCAGCTCTCTTCTCTTTAGGCACAATAATAATCTTATATTAATTATGAGATAATAACTAAAACTTGAGTGTTTCATGTTTCAGGAAATGCTCAGTATGCTTCATTGCACTATTTTATGTAATCTAAAAAACTAACCTCTGGGGTAGGTACTATTCTCATTAACATTTTATAGATGAGAAAACTAAAATCTACCAAGATTAAGCAATGTGCACAAGGTTATACAACTAGTAAGAAATAAATCTCCAGCTTTTAACTACTGTTCCATATAGCTTCCCTATTCATGGCAATAGTAATATTTTCTCCTGGTTTTCATTTTAACCACAATTTTCACTATAGCTTTAAATGACTTCTTAGGTCTAGTCTTGGAAACTAACCTTGTTCTCAGAATCTTGCCAGTGTAAAAGTGTGTGCCCAATTCTATACCCTTCATGGAATGAGATATTTGGACCACAACACATTCCTGCACTGTTGGCTCTGTTTCATTCCAAATAATTTCTTCTAGATCATTCCTCAAACAATACCATCTTCACTCCTGTCATTTCTTTGGTCATTCTTGCCTCTCCTATTTGAATTGTTCAGCACCATTGAAGGCAGATTGAAACCAGCCTGACAGTAATGGTGAAGAATCTTCCAATAGCCTGATTGCCAACATTATCAAGGATCTGGGACAATCTTGTGGCATATGTCAGACCTTCACTCTTCTTTTCAGAAATCCTGTCAGCAACAACTTTCTACAGACCCCTGTGACTTAGAAAATAGTCACTCTATAAACTGTTAGAAATGAATAGCAGATGTGTGCTGGCAGCCCTGGGAAATTCAGAAGTGTCAGTTTTATATCCTGGGTGTTGCTGGCTGAACCTGAAAAGTCAATTCAGGGTATAAAAATTTCAGTAGATTGCCACAAATCCCTGAATGTTCTCTTCAGTTCAAGTAGAGCAAAGGTAATGGGCCACGGGAGAAAAGCAGGGGAAAAAATAATGGATCCCATCTCACTAATTGAGAGCTGGCTCTTGAAAAGGATAATGATACTAAAGTCTCTATTTCCTCCATAACCCCTTATTTTAATACATGAGCCATCATACACTCCAGCATTATCACATGCAAGTCAGACTGGAATCACAGAAATGTTCTTTTCTTCTAGTATAGCCTTATTTATACCAGATAAAGCCCACAAATTTTGCCTCTTTGGTTATAACTCCAAGCATTTGCCAAGCATTTTAATTATCAGTTACCCATACTACAAGTAGGATTATCACTGATTCAACTTTTGAGAAAATTATAATGGCAATTTAATTTTTAAAATGGAACAATATGTTTTCTTTTCCCCCAGAAACTTTTCTTTAATCCTTAGAGCATTATACATTGTTTTTTATCAGTTGAACCACTTACTCTGTTAATATGATTCCAGAAAAAACATCCATTTGTTACCAAAAGACATAACCACATTATTTTGGCATGAATGCCCCTAAAAGAACCTAGCTTTCATGAAGTATACAGGAAAATGAGAATAGCCAAAGCTATTCTCAGTTCAGTTAAGTATGATTAACTAAATGTACTGTCACTAAACTAGTATTACAGTATTCTAATATAATGCAGTGTTTCAATTGATAACTACACTGAGTACTTAAAATTGGTTTATTTATTACACAGTCATTTAATAAGCACCTATTCTGTAGCAGTGTGCCAGATGTTGAAGCTATGAAGATTGATGGGTGTTGGTCCTTTCTCTCCAAGAGTTCACAGTCATATGTAATATACCTATATGTAAACAAATTAAATATAATACAAAATGATATGTTTTATAAGAACACACTGTACAGGTCATATGTGAGGCCACTGATAAGAATCTAAACCATGCATGGAAAGATTAGAAGGAATATCCAAATTTTTAAAAAATGTTCTTCTGAATCCGAATTAAGTTCTTTTATCAACTGGCTTGTTTTATTATCTTAAAAAGTCTAAAATATTATCAATATTACTTAACTATCATAGATACATTAGCAATCAAAGCAGCCTACCCAGTTGCAGAATCTGTAATAATAATAATATTGCTCTTATTGTCACAAACACTCTTGAAGAGGTAAGAAATATCTCAATTTTACAGATGGTAAAGGACAATGCAATGAGAATAAGTAATTGCCAAACACAGACATGTAGTAAATGCTCTACCTGGGATGGAAATTGATTCCTGAGCCTAAGATTTCCCTGCTTTGCCAGCTAACTGGCCAGCTAACTAACCTGCCCAAGAAAGCCACCATAAATGTGTTCTATGTACATTCTCAAACATGCATTTCAATGATTTAATTAGAAGCAGTGTTGAAATGTGTGAGCCTCACGTTTGAGCAGAAGATAATATCACCTTAACAAGAGGACAGACAGCATAGAGACTGGACGCTAATGAATAAGACTGGCAACTACAGCAATTATATGTGTATATTTAAAGCCTTACATCATTGACTTCAAACTGCTTGTTTCCTGGTATGTTCCTGCCACATTTTCTATATGTACATTTCATTATGACATAGTCTGAAATGAATTCATCTTCCAGGCAAGAAAAAGACTTATTCTACAAGCAGTACTTATTCTATAAGCAGTACTTGACAGTAAATGTAAATCTGTTAGTCAAGTAATGCATTACAGTGGGAAAATGAATGTTATCATTTGCATACAGGTAAACAGCTAAGATCATATGTGTCCAGAGAGGCAATGGGGCATGGAAGTTAAGGATTTAAGACATGGAATCACATTTTCTGTGCTCAGTCTTCACCTCTATTACATAACTCTTGCGTAATTTGGGGCAATCTTAACTTCTTTGTGTGTTACTTTTATCATCTATAAAAAATAATAATAATGATGCCTACCTCAAAATGTTATTATGAGGATAAAATGAGTTAATACTTCCTAAAGTTTAGAACAGTGTCTGGATCAAAGTAGTGTTCCATAAATGTGTGCTATTATACTAAACAAAGTACATTTTTATTACTGCAATATTACTATGTGGTCTAATGCTAACTTGTTCAGAAAGAATATGTAATGTAAATTAAGCCTTTAAAATAGTTACGTACACTTTGAATTAATTTTCTAGAAGTACTGCCAATTCTATTTGGCATTCTATTTGAAAAAAAAAAAAGAATCTATTTTAGTCAGGATGGCCCTTACAGACCACTGCCTTCCATAATAAAGAGTAATAAATGGCTAAACTCTATCCAATGGCAATCTGGAAAAATTCTAAAACACTGCACTTTGGATGTGCTGGGCTGGATCCAGCTTTTTAGTGAATCATTTCTAAGGTTCCTACTGCAATTTCAGGATAAACATTGAGAAAATTCTGAAATGTGATTTAACTATACCCAGTTAATAAAGGTTCTTATTTCAGTGTTAGAAGGGAGGAGAAAAGAGGGGTGTATGCAGTGTAGCAAGATGATTTTGTTTTACATCTCCATGTATTTCTTCACCAAATGTGTAAAGAGCATGATTTTCAAGGCCTTCTGCTTTTCTGTTCTTGTCAATGTCACTTCTGTCAATGTCCTCAAAGAAGTAATTAACCTTATACTGATAAGCAATTTTGTCCCAAGAGCATGCTTTACTAGTCCTCTTATAGCTATTATGCCCTGAACAGGAATTGTGTCCACCTCCATGTTCCCTTCAATACCTGTCAAGGCTCTGCAAATATTATTAGGTAATAACTTCTCATTAGCATTTCCTTCTACTTTATGCTGGTAATTTTAATTTTGCCATGATGCCAGCACATAAAGTCAAGATATCACTTTCTAGGTCCTAAGTTCCTTATAAGTCTAATAGGTATAATTTCTGCATTTTCTCAATGTCCCTAGCAACTCCCAGTATAACCTGTATGGAGGGTTTTAGCCCTACAAGTGTAGTGAATGGGATACTATTTCAAGGCCCAGTAGCAAGCCTAAGCCTGGGAGTGTGACAAATTCTCCCAACCCCCTCTTAGATCACCATAACACCAATTATCAGGGACAGGAAGCATATTTTAGGGGCAAAGTGGTGAGAGCATTGGGCAATTATTTAGCAAATGTGCCAAATAGAAACTTGACCTCAAAAGGTGCCTTCTATAATTGTTGTTTTCTGTCCATTTCTACTAGCTGGTCTAACTACTCTGTTAGTAAGTGAGTTACTGGGTTCGTGATATTTGCAATCCCTCCAACTGTACAGCTGAGATTCAGACTATTTTAATAATAATCCTGTCTTTTTATTCCTTTAGGGAGTAAAAGAACAAAAATGGAGTTTTAAGAAAGAGAACATAAATTTTATTTTTGGCTTCACTACCTATGCTTTGCACGTTCTTGGAAAATTATTCAATCTCTCTGAGTTTAAAGTTTCTCATCTGTAAAATTTAAATAATAATAATAGCTAACTTGCTGGGCTGGTATGAAAATAGAATGGATAATGCATATAGAAAATTATTTGTAAATATTGAAAATTTTCTCCATCCTGAAAAGGGAAGAATTCTCGTATTGTCCTGAACTGTCTATGGGAACATTGGAATAGACATGAGTGATGAGCCAAACAAAGCCACTTATAGTAGTAGACCTGGAATGTAATGACCCAGACCTGGAAGAAGAGGAATGTCACTGTGTGCTTATTTCTTCTACTCTACTCACCTCAGGAGAAAAGGAACTGCCTGCAAAAATTGTAAGTAAAAACAAAAAGTATTATTAGAAATGATGTCGCTAAATAACATCTAACAGCAAGAGTAAATTACTTATTACTGAATGACAAAAAGGAGAGGAATTTATAAGTGGGTATATGTACAGGTAGCATGCCATTTGTTAAACATACAGATTCAGATAAAATATCTAAAAAAAAGATCAGATAAAAATATGGAAGTATTAATAGTTGTCAGCTCTAGGTAGTGGGATTATGACTAATTTTTATTCTTCCTTAAATTTCTTCCATTAACATATTTCCTCCCATTAATTAGCATGTATTACTTTGGTATTAAGATACAATATGTAATCTTAAAAATAGATTATAAAATCTTAACACTGTGGGGCACCCGGGTGGCTCAGTGGGTTAGGCCTCTGCCTTCGGCTCGGGTCATGATCTTGGGGTCCTGGGATCGGGCCCCACATTGGGCTCTCTGCTCCACGGGGAGCCTGCCTCCCCCTCTCTCTCTGCCTGCCTCTCTGCTTACTTGTGATCTCTGTCAAATAAATAAATAAAATCTTAAAAAAAAAAATCTTAACACTGTGTTTTTCCATGTCACTTTAAGTCCTAAAACCTGTTTTCAACTCAGCTTTGCCATCTGCATTTCTTCCCCCAGACATTTTACAAACATTCATGTGTCATTTTGTCTTTTCCTCTTTCACATCTCTTCCCAATCCCCAAGTATTTACATTTCTGCCCTTTCTCTATGATCAGTAAACCATCATATAAAATGTTTCTCCCCTCCTCTCTCCCTACATCATCTCATATTCCTGCGAGTTTCCAAAACCACTTTTCTAAGTCTTTAAACCCACCTTTCTTCATCTCCATTCTCCACAACCTGAACACACACATTATCCCAATTTCAAACCCTTTAAGAACATGTCCATTTCACTTCCTTATCTCCCTCTGTTTTTCTCAAAACTATGCAAGTGTGAGGAAAAATTTTTTTTCAAATTAATTTAAACTCCAATTAGTTAACATACAGTGTAACACTAGTTTCAGGTGTAGAATTTAGTGATTCATTACCCACATACAACACCCACTGCTCATCACAAGTGTCCCCATCACCTATTTCACCCATCTCCCCACCCATTTCCCCTCTGGTAATCATCAGCTTGTTCTATAGAGTTAAGAGTCTATTTCTTGGTTTGCCTCTCTTTTTTTTTTCCTCCTATGATCATTTATTTTGTTTCTTAAATTCCACAGGAGTGAAATCATATGGTATTTTTCTTCTCTGACTTATTTCACTTAACATAATATTCTGTAATTCCATTCATGTCATTGCAAAAAGCAAGATTTCATTCCACCACAAAAATTACTAGAACTGATACATGAATTCAGTAAGTTGCAGGATACAAAATCAATGTACAGAAATCAGTTGCATTTCTGTGCATCAATAATTAAGCAGCAGAAAGAAAAGTCAAGGGATAAATCCCATTTACAGTTATATCCAAACCATAAGATACCTAGGAATAAACCTAACCAAAGAGGTAAAAGTTCTATACTCTGAAAATTATAAAATACTGATGAAAGAAATTGAAGGTGACCAAAGAAATAGAAAAAAATGCCATGTTAATGGATTGCAAGAACAAATATTGTTAAAATATCTATATTGCCCAAAACAATCTACATATTTAATGCAATCCCTATCAAAATACCACCAGCATTTTTCAAAAGCTAGAACAATCAATGAGAAAATTTGTATGGAACCATAAAAAGACCCCAAACAGCCAAAGCAATCTTGAAAAAGAAAAGCAAAACTGGAAGCATCATAATCTGAGACTTTAGATATATTACAAAGCTGTACTAATCAAGACAGTATGGTACAGACACAAAAACAGACACATAGATCAATGGAACAGAATAAAAAACCCACAAAAGAAACCCACAACTATATATACATATATGTGTGTGTGTGTGTATGCAATTAATCTTCAATAAAGGAAGAAAAAATGTTTTTAGAAGACATACAGATGGCCAAGAGACACATGAAAAGATGCTCAACATCATTCATCATCAGGGAAATGCAAATCAAAACCATAAAGAGATATTACCTTACACTTGTCAGAGTGGCCATTAAAAAAAAAAAAAAGTTTTGTTAACAAGTGTTCGTGAGGACATGGAGCAAAAGGACTATTGATAGGAATATAAATTGGTATAGCCACTGTAGAAAAGTATGAAGATTCCTCAAAAAATTAAAAATAGAATTACTGTATGATCCAGTAATTCTCCTGTTGGGTATTTACCCAAAGGAAAAAAATACACTAATTTGAAAAGATATATGTGACTCTATATTTATTCCAGCATCAATTACAATAGCTAAGATATGGAAGCAATCCAAGTGCCCATCCATAGGTAAATGGATAAAAAAGATGTGAGGTGTGTGTATATACACCTCACACACACACACACATTATATATATACACTCTGGAATACTACTCTGCCATAAAAAAAAATGAGATCTTGCCATCTGCAACAACATAGATGGACCTAAAGGTATATTGTTAAAAAGGTATAAATAAATATAAATGCTATATAAAGGCAAATGCTAAATGAAATAAGTCAATCCGAGAAGAACAAATGCCATATGATTTCACTCGTGTATGGAATTTAAGAAACAAACAAAAAGACAAGCAAAAAAACAAACTCAAATACAGAGAACAAAGTAGTAGTTGCCAGAGGAGAGGTGAGATGGGTGGGGGGAGGGGTGAAATAGTACACTTATCTTGATGACCACTGAGTAATACACAGAACTGTTGAATCATTATATTGTATATCTGAAAGTAACAGATTACTGTATGTTAATTATACTTCACTAAAAATAAGAAATGTAATTTTTAAATTTTTTTTTACATATTTGTAACCTGTTTTGACATATTTGTAACACGTTTTATCTTCTGCCATTCTAGTGATCTGACCATTTGCTAAAAATTTTCCATCTGTGTTCATCCTCATTTTCTTCTAACAGTAAAAGAAATGTATTTGGCTCCTTGCTTTCTTTTTTCTATGCCCCTTGTATTATTCAGGTTTAATGTCTCAATACCAGACCTCTACACAGTTTCAAAATTTATCTGTCCCTAGTCTCTCTTTTCCACTAAAGTAATGTAACACAAACTTAATTTGACCACAAAATTTCTCTTACACAAGAATTTGCATTTTGTTGCTATTGCCATATTAAATACTCCCTCTACTACCTTTCAACCCCAGCACCATTTCAAATCATACTGTGGGGCAATGAAGAACACTTTTTAATGTTTCTGCAGTTAGTATTTTTAGAGCTTACTGAACTGAAACTTACCTGGGCAAAAGACAAAGCTAAATTAAAACTGAACTGATCATGAAACTCTGAGAGATTTACCTTCTAGGAGCTGTTTACATTTCAAGGGGGAATAAAACCCTAAACAAACCCTGGGTTAAAATGTCAGAGATAATAGTTTTTTCTTCTCACTAGAAACATAAATTTATATTCCAAAGGATTAAAAACTCAAGCTCCTCCTTAAGGACAATTTCTTTACGCTAGGGAGCAAAGATTTCTCCTCATCTCCCAAGAGAGTATGGGGGACAACTGTTCCTTTTCTTTATAAGCCCCAGTTCTTAATTTTAGGCTTCCTTACCTAGAGTACAGTTCCCAGAGCGTGCAAGATGACATCTGGCCCTCATCCCACTATTCTCAGAAAGAGAAATTTAGGCATAGGGGACAGGCCCAGTTAAGTAATAAATAATCTTACTCTGCCCCAGAAATAACATATCCACTCTTAGGACACAGATAAATATGGATACCGAACACTAATCATATACCAAGTTCATCTAATCAAACTCATTCCTCTGTTCTTCCCTGGCTAACTCTCTCTAGTTCCTTAAAATGTTTCTTAAAAAGCCATACTGCACAGAATTTGTTCCCATAATCTGTGTCATAGCAAATGCTTATTCTCCATCTGTATGCCTCCTTTCCTCTTAATCAACTGCAATTCCTCTTCGCCATTAAAAATTTGAGAGAAGTTTACCCAGAGTAAAATCCTTCATGTTGCTCAGTTTATTGGGCCATATGCTTCAGAGTCTTATACTAGCCTAGTAACTACACAATATACAATGTCATATTAACTCAATTTCAGGGCAGACATTCTTAACCCTATTTTAAATATAAAGAACTAAAATCTCAGAAAAGTGAGGAAAACTGTCCACAGTCATAGAGTTAGTAAGGGAAAGGACCATGATTCAGATCTACAGGTGCTTAATATAAGGCTTGGCTACATGAGCTTCTTTGACCAACGAAATGTCACTAGAGGTGTCAAAAGCCACCTCTCAGCATAAGTGTCAAGGCACTTTGAATGTCTCCTTCTGCCAAAAGCCCGGAACTTCCCAGATGGGGCTTTCTCATGAAACATTAACCCTAGTGAAAAAGATGCAGATAAAAGGTGCACTCAAAAAAACATGATATGCAAGTACCATAAATGAGAAATAAATATTTGTGAAAGCTACTGAAATTTCTACAGTCTTTGTTACTATAAATTATTTTAATACAAGCTAACTAAACACAGAAATTGTTACAAGAAATAGATCACAGCCAAAACAGTACCCTAAAATATGTAGTACCAGATAGTGGGGAAAGAGACTTCTTTTTGGAGAAAGAACATAATCTATGTCATGCAGGAGCAAGTATCTGGTAAAACTGTCTCTTCCACTAAGCTGAAGGGGACATCTTGTGACTTCAAACAAGGAAGTGGGAAAAGCAATACGCTATCATGAACTGGTTGCCCTTGGCTGTTTTTTGGCAAGGTTTTAATTTTTATTTCCCTGATGCCGAGTGATGTGGAGCACTGGAAAAAAAAAATTTTTTTAATAACAAAGGATGAGATATAATCTGTGGTCCAATCTGGTGAAATGTTAGTCACCTAATTCTTCCATAACAAATGGTAGATTTCCAATACGACACAGAGAAGAAAATAGATGAGGCTTTGACATCACAGTCATTTAATGATGAGTATTTAATGATCATATTGTGTAAACATCTGTGAACCAACATGACTTGCTAGCAATAGCGCCCTCACAAAGCCAACAGATATGCATCACCACACATTTCTAAAGCACAACCACAAAGCTAAGCTTTACAACCCATGGGCAGAGCAGAAGTCTGAACTTGTAATAAGCAAGATCCATATATGAATATGTCGAAACAGGGGCAGTGAATATCTGGCCCAAAGAAGCAGGTCTCTGGATTATATCACAAGGAATGCTTGTTCCCCCACGGAAACATTTGAGCAAAAGTAAAATTATGAGTACGTGAATAGTAAATGTGCCTTAAAAAAGAAAATATTTCCTAAAGCTCCCACAAAATACAATCGTGGAAGGCAGGAAGGCAGTATCCATCACCCCGCCCCCTGGCTTGTTCATGTCCAGGGAGAAAGGAGCTGTTAAGAATCTGACATTGTGCGGCTGCTGGTGCAGATGTGGCTGCTGCCGCCACTGCTGGGACTACTGCTGTTGTTTTAGGTCCAGATCTTACTCCTCTACCCACTTTTGCATTGAGTTGCGCCCACTGTCTGGAAGTTTTTGTTGTGCTTAAACAAGAGCTATTCTTTGAAGAGACTGAATAAGCAACAAAGTAGCAATGACTTCTAGACTTCGGACGCTATGCTCCCCAAACTCAAGAACATGCCTTGAGCACTTTGCACAGTGGCTCTGAATATGTAAAATGATTTCAATATTGCTCCTACAACATACCTGAGGGGGTGGTAGGTGTTGAAACTTGCCTCCAAATGCTCACCTACAGGGAAGAAACTGACAATGAGGAATATAAAAGCTGCCAAGAATGTACCCCTGGGGATAAAAATACATTATATGTTTATAAAAAAATTAAAAATTATTAAAAAAAAAAGCTGCCAAGAATGGGAAGCACAAAAGGAAACGGCTTTATTCATGATGTATAAACTTAATTAGAACTTTCCTTCCAACTTATTATTAGTAAGAATACTATGCTCAACCTATAATATGCCACAAGATTCCAAAATACTATACCCAATTTATTTTACACATTTTACTACTATGATATGCTGCATAGATAGAAAATATTTTACAGCATTGTGACATGAAAAATTCTAATTATTTTAGGAGGTAAAATAGGAGTCACCAACTCAATTGCAGGAAGAAGACAGAGAGACCCTCAGAGTTGGGTAGACAATACAAAGCTCCACCAAGTTGTCCGTTTTAGAAAAGTGAGCCCAGTGTAGTCATCTGATTTTTCAAGAGAAGCCAGAAATCCAGAATATTATGTGAAATTGCTTGATTTTTAAATGCTGCTCACTAATTCAAAAAAGTAATAGTAACTTAAACCCTGTGAGTAAGCAACAATCTGTGGATCCAACAAAACACATCTGCTGGACAAAGTGGTCCAAAGACCCACGTTTCCAGTCTGGGAATGAAAGGGTTTTTTCAACCTGAAACTAAATTTTGGATTAAAGGAAAAACATATGTTTTGTCATCAAGTCCCATGACTATAAAGATTCCTCTTTTACAAACAACATGTTTCTAATGGGTTAATCTTTTCAGGTTATTCTTAAATTTCAACTAGGAACTCAATGTTATTTTACAGAACTGTTTTGCTGAGAGCATAACGTGGTAGGAAGTACACGTAACTGGGATTTAAGAGAGAGAAATTCTAGGCCTTAGCTCCACTATGTTGCTCTCCAAAATAAACAGGTAGGGTTTGACTCTCCAAGACAAAGTGAAAGATACAAGTGACTAATTCTCTTTAATTTGAGGTCTTCTCTATGTTTACTGGGTAACTGCTCCTTGGAAGTTTGTTTGTGTGAGTAAGCTTGCATGGTTTGGACAGGGCACGGGATTGAGGACAACAGATCAATCCAGAGTCAGTAATTTCCTAGGGTCCTATCAAACTCATGAGGAAACTACAAACCTCATTGTGATTAGGATACAGTTGAGTAAATGGTGAAAATAACTAAAAAAATATGATTGAAGGCAGCTCTCTGTAAATGTTTGAATGGTTTACAGGACATGAAGATTTTAAGCCTACTTATGTAGTCCCAAGGGATAGAGAAGCCAAGGACAGACTTCACAGGAAAGTAGAGATATCCAAAGGTGGATTTGAGTAGTCATCTTCAATTCCATTTATATGCTGCCATGGAAAGTACAGATCATTGTTCACAGATTCCAGATTTGTGAATCCACCTACTTGCTAAAATTTATTTGTAACCCCAAACTCAATGCTCCCAGTGCTTCCACAGTCACGGTCGTTCACAGGCGTGCACATGCACTGAGTGTGAAGAATTTGAGTCATCTGCCTGCCACACATGTTCCTAGCTGCGGTGGAACAAGGAACCTGCTGCTTTTTTGTCTCAGCTCTCTTACTGTAAGCAAGTATTCTTTTCTCAGTCTCCTTAGTGTGACATATTTCATATTTGCATGCTTTCTGTTGGTGATCTGGTTGTTTAAAATGGCTCCTAGGGGCACCTGGGTGGCTCAGTGGGTTAAAGCCTCTGCCTTCAGCTCAGGTCATGATCTCAGGGTCCTGGGATCAAGCCCTGCATCGGGCTCTCTGCTCAGCGGGGAGCCTGCTTCCTCCTCTCTCTCTCTCTCTGCCTACTTGTGATCTCTGTCTGTCAAATAAATAAATAAAATCTTTAGAAAAAAAATGGCTCCTGGGGCGCCTGGGTGGCTCAGTCGTTAAGCGTCTGCCTTCGGCTCAGGTCATGATCCCAGGGTCCTGGGATCGAGCCCCGCATCAGGCTCTCTGCTCAGCGGGAAGCCTGCTTCTCCCTCTTCCACTCCCCCTGCTTGTGTTCCCTCTCTCACTGTGTCTCTCTCTGTCAAATAAATAAAATCTTAAAAAAAAAATGGCTCCTAAAGCATAGCACTGAAGTGCTATCTCATGTTCCTATGCACAAGGAGGCTGTGATGTGGCTTATGGAGGAAACACATATACTAAGTAAGCTTCCTCAGGACATGGGTTAGAGTGTTTTTGGCTATGACTTTAATGTTAGTGAATCAACAATACATATTAAATAAGGTGCCTTGATGTATTTATTTATTTATTTTTACAAGATTTTATTTATATATCTGTCAGAGAGAGAGAGCGTGCACACAAGAAGGGGAAGTGGCAGGCAGAAGGGAGAAGCCATCCCAGGACCCTGGGATTATGTCGTGAGCTGAAAGCAGACACTTTAACCAACTAAGCTACCCAGGCATCCCAATAAGGTGCCTTTAAGCAGAAACACACATAAAAGGAATCTATGCACTGAGTGTTTGACAAAAATGTGACCAGAGGCTGGCAGGAACCTAACCTTGTATTGCCCTAAAGGACAATGACTCAGTATGCACTAACTCAGTGTTCAAATAACTTTATAAAACATAACTACCACAAATAATAATAACTGTTAAAAGGCTATTTTATTACCTCTTAAGAAAAATGTGGAAAGATTTCATATATCAGATCAAAGGATGACAAAGAAGCCACACGGTGCCCTTTCCAGTCTCACATTCTAGTATTCAGTGAAGAACTGATCCAGGCCTCAGCTGGGCACTTAGATTAAATAACCTTCCCCCTTAAGCCCCCCCAATTCCATCATTCTACAATCAGTCAGGGATCTGAATGAGTCTCAGATTCCACTTTTATACAGTATGAAAGTTGGAAAAAATAGCACCTTAGATTTCTTCCTAGCTCTAAAGTTTTATTATCCAAGGAAAAGATTTTTCTAACATTCTTCTGGAAAAATACACATTTTGTCATTAAGTATCTTGACCATAAAGATTTCTCTTTTGACATCAAATCCTATTCCATATTTGTTTTACTCTACATTTGGTATTTCATTTACAGAAATTTTCACTTGCAGAAACTTTCTATTTCTTACCTTTGATCTTTTTTAAGTTGGTTACTGTCCTCAATTCACTGGTACAGGAAAATACTCTCAGAATTTTCCTACATATCAGACATTCCATTCTTCTAAGGAAAGACCTGAATCTCTTTGCCTTCCTCGGGCTACCTTTGCTCAGTCTGAAGAACTAGATCCAGAATATTGTGATGGATAATGTGTCATGCACTTTGGTCTCAAACCAAATGGATAATAAGCTTATAAGAAACCTACAGAGCATCTCTCTCAAAGTGAAGACAACCTTGGTGTAACAAGTCTTATTTTCCTATAACCCTATTTTTAGAATAAGCCTCCTAACCTCCTGCGTAGTTCCCTAGAAAACACTCAGAATCACATGTAGGATAATTGTGACTAGTTTCAAATCAGTCCATAGCTGGGGTGGCAGCTATGTAGACCATGAATATGCCTGAACTGGGTAAGAACACAGTCCATTAAGTGATAACATCTGGATAGCAGCCAACTTATCCATTTTATCTATTCCCAAGAGGGGCAAAACACACACATACACACACACACATACACAGTAACAACCAAAAAAACAGTTCTGAAATTGTATGATTATCTGCATAATTCAATATTACGCATCTCATACAAAAAGGCAATGGGCTTGTAGGTGTGAGTGCTTCTAAAGAAGACAAAAAATACACAATGAAGAAAGATGCCAAACTGAGTGAAAGGAGAAAAAATAAAAGAGAGGGAATGTTGTATCACAAGTAAAATAGGATAGAAGAATATAGTAATCCAAATAAAGCAACTCAACTTGCTGCAGCTATGTTTGTCTTCCCCATTCAGCTCTAAGTATCTTGGTGACAATGATATAATTAAGTATCTCTGAGTATCTTAATGACAACTTTATCATTTGAGACAGTATGATTTAATCATATGTGAATTCATAAACATTGCTTAGAATATAGGTGTCTGTTAATAAATGTTGCATTTATGGGATTGAAGGCTTTTATTATATTGGTAACTCATACCACTACTTTTCAAAAAATTATGATACTCTAAAAGGAAGCAAGAGGGTCTCTTAGATTAGAGCATGTGAGTGGCCTGTTGTCAATCCAGAATGTCTTGCCAGCCTGGGGAGAATGGAAGGGAGAAAAACAAAGGTCAAAAATACTAGGGAAAATGTAAATAGAAATATTTCATCCTTTCTTCACTAAAATAAGATTTATTGATTTATCCTTAAACGTGCCCAAGTATATTTGCCTTGGCCAAGAAATTTGAACAGATTCTTGAGAACTCAGGTAAGTTTAATAGCTTTTTAAGCTAGCCTAAAATCTAAGATTGACAACTATGATTATTTTGTCATGAAATCATAACTGACAGGAAACCTTTATATGCTCATGGACACCAGTAAAATCCCCTACCTCATCTGAAATCAGTTGTTTTAGGTCATTAACAAAATTACAATGAAATCCTTCTCAAATTAGTCTATTAATTTTATAAACAAAATTGAGAAGAGGATGATTATATTGCTGTTCACATCACAGATTCATCTCATTATATTTAACAACAAATACTTTTCAAATAACTACTGTACACTAGGTGAGGGAATAGAAAGATTGGTAAATAGGAATTCCTGCTCTCAGAGAGATTACAGTTTTGTTAGAAATATAAACAATTAAGTAGTGTGGATAACACAGTCTCATAAATACTATGTCAGAAGCAAGTATGGCACAGTGGGATAGGGAGGGATGGGTGATTACACGTAGGGAAACATAACCTAGATTGGAGCAGCTAGATGAAGAGTGACCAGAAATGTTTCCCTGACTGCTAAGCTGACTATATTAAGACTCATTTATTTCAATTCTGCAAATCTGAAAATGTCTTAAATGAAAGAGGCTGTATTTTTATGTACTAGGCATCATAGCAAAGTTATAAGACATTCTTTTAGTACCCCTTGGCTAAACCAAATTTGACCTTTAATGATCCAGGAAAAGGTCTTATCCAGAGATAGTATTTCAAAAATCAAAGTCCACTCTTGTAATATATAATTGATCTTCAATTTAGACTGACATCAGACTCACACTTACTGGAAAAGCTGATAATACCCCTTCCATCAACACTGCTGGCCTTTTCTCCTATAAAAAGTGTGCCAGTGGACTACATTCAAGGACAAATAAGTAATTTGCAAAATACACAAAAGAAGCATACTTAGAGAGGGAAATAATTAAAATACCAGGTAAATAATTCCAGAAACTATCACAAGAGTTTCCATTACCTGATATTTTTGTAATTTTGAGTGTGATCATATGTAGATGATCCAGAAAAAGATACCTCCAACTAATCTATTTATAGATGTCAATGGCCACAAGGTACAAAGTTTTCTGTTATCATTCTTTATCCATAATTGGTAATGATGTTAGGCAAAGGGGTTTTTGCCAAGACTATTTAGGCCAAAATGTATTATTCACATTATACTGACAACATCATTGATGTTACCAAGATTTATCATGAATATCTCTGTACCAGACCTTACATATAACACAGTATGACTCTTATAATAGATGGATTAAGGTCATAGAAATCAGTTTCCAATGCAGAGGTGATCCTTAAACAGTGATTCTCAAGCTTTGACACAAATCAAATTACCAGAAGGCTAATCTAGACAAGGATTGCTCAGCTCTACCTTCAGACACTCTGATTCAGTAGATCCAGGGTGAGGTCTGAGGAATTACATTTCTAAATTCCTAGGTGAGGCTAATTCTGCTAGTCTGGAGACTACATTCTGAGATAAGCTGCTCTAAAATAACACAACTACCGAAAATTGTTAACGATTTACAAGTGTAATCTCTGGAGAATATAGATGGCCAAACAGTAAATTAGTAAACGTATTAGGACATCATGAAAAATATTATGAGAGGCATTCACAGAAAAAAACAAAGAAAGACATAGAAATCATAACTGGGGGGATGTCAAAAAACATTCCTAAAGGAAGGTATCTTGAAAGAATCACTATGTAGGAGAGGAAGACTATTTTAGGCTTAGAAAACATTATGCGAGAAGAATCAGAGACCCCTGAGTTTGGATTTACTTTCACTTATTCTAAGTGTATCCATCATCAAGTTTTTTATTCCTCAGTAAAATTGGTCTAAAAATAACATTTTTGTTATATGGATCTCTTTTGTGATTATAAGAGATAATATATGTAAATGCAAAGCTCAAAGATTCTGAGTATGTGCTACTCTTATTATGATGATGTGGTTAGTGTGTGTTTGTTTTCTACAAAACAATAAAATATTGTTGATATTTGCCAGATGCTACATGTAGATCCTATGACTGATGTGTAGGGCAGTAAAAGAGAGTTACAGGATCTCTTTCATGTGGAGCTTCCTATGTGTTAAAGCCAGATAGTTTACAAGTGACCATGAAAGTTATAAAAGTCCACTGAAGAATTTTAGTCTGGGAAGTTACAAGATCAGATGTGCATTTTAGAAGGATCATTTCTATAGATGTATGGTATATGAATTCATGAATATTAGACTATAAGCAAGAAGACTAGTTTGGGAAGCCACTGAATAATCCAATTCAAATTAAGGCAATGGCAATGATGAATGTGAAGGGTGAAAAGTAGATTCAAGGGATACTTGCAATATACCTAGAGAGTAAGATGGCAGTTAGGTCTAAGACAGAATGATCAAAGACCACTTGCAAGTTCCTCTTAAAACTGAAAAAAGAAACGAAAAGAAAATTCAGGGTTTTGATCAAAAGTACACTTTAATTTATTTATACTTAATGGGTCACACACTAATTCTGTCAATTATCAAAGACACAACATAAATGCAGAAGGCTAAAAAAAAAAAAAAGATCAACCAAATAGAAGTCATTATAAGTTCAGGAATTGCATAGAAATATCAACATTTCTTGTCTTAGAAATAAATCTTTGTAATTATATCTCAAATTGCCAGGAACAAAAGGAAATGTTTCATGTATCACTATCAATGAACACTGAGTTACAGTACTTACAAGAATAACTTCACAAAACAAAGTGTCAGACCAGACCTACCCTCTCCCTGTTTTGTTGTTTCCCCACCAGCCCCCACCCACACCGTCACAAAGGGAGTCCTTGACGTATATATCTCTGTGTTCAAACAGTTTGGCCTATCCCTATTTACAAGGATCACTGAGTACTGCAAAAGCTCTAGATGACATTCTGTTGCAAGGCTACTTAATCTTTTGGGGATATGGGGCATTTTCAATGAGCTGAGAAAACCTACTGTTAGACTTTCTCCCCAGAAAGGGATTGGGGTACAAAATTTATATTGGAATTCCAACTTCCCTAGTGATTTAAGCCCCTAAAGATGTATAAATCCCCATATGTGGAATTACTGCTACAGAGAAAGAATGTATATTCATTACAGGATGGACACATGGCACAGGATAAAACAATACAAAAAAAGAAAGACTTTTGTTATGTAGCTATATCAAAATCTTCTAGGGCAAAGTTATGTAAGGTCCTAACAATGAATATAAGGGAAATGACATAGGAAATAAACTTTTCTAATTGTATTTAACAACAAAATAAATTATACACTGATATCAAGCAAGAGACCAAGGAAATACCTTGTAATAGTACCAAGGGCAAAGTTAAGTAATGTGAATCATAGATAACAGATATTAGCCTATGAAGGTTTAATTCTGTTTTTAGAAAAGATGCTACAAATAAAAGAGGCATAATCACAACCCTCCATAAAGATTACATTCTGAAGACTTTAATCATTAAGGACTCATTTCAAATTACATCTGGGGTAGAAAGAGTATTTTAGAAAAGGAATTATCATTAAAAGTGATTCCTCTGTTATGCCCAAGTTTTCGCGTCCGAGAGACCACCAAGGAGCCAACACCGATGCAATCACACAAGGGTTTATTCCACAAGCTTAAGCCTGGGCCCAAGTATACCCGACACAGTGGAGTAGGGACTTGGACCCCAGCTTAGTTAAGGCAGGGGTATTTATGGGTTCCTGTAACTAAAGCAGGGTGGGCATTTCTGGAACCAAAGCAGAGTGGGGATTCCTGTTACTAAAGCAGGGTGGGGCTTCCTGTTACTAAAGCAGGGTGGGCATTTCTGGAACCAAAGCAGAGTGGGGCTTCCTGTTACTAAAGCAGGGTGGGGGTCCTTAGAACTAAAGTAAAGTAGGGGAAAGTTCAGCCCTTGGGCACAGGGGTCTGAGATGGCTGTACTTATGCTGAGGCTAAACCTGAGGTGGGATGGCCTTAATTTTTCTCAGCCTCCACATTTCATACATTCTCTTCACTAGATCACCACTCTTTTTGAGGGGTTCTATTGGTGTAATAAGTGTAGACAGGAATGAATGAGGTAGGTCATATTTCCCTTTATTTCTGTCACTCTATTCTTTATAACATACACACAAGTTCTTAAGTTGCATATCAGATTTTAGTGAAGCACCAGGCATAGATGTATGTTCTCTGGCAAACATTACTGTTCCTGTAGTCAAAGAGAACATCTATGAAGTAAACATCTTTATGAAAATTTTATCCCCATGAATATTCCCATTTCTAGTTTGTTTATTCTCACACACACTCAACCTACTTGATATGTAAAGTCGTTCTTCCTTTTAATCTCTGTCCTCTTTGAGGAAACTTCCCCATAAAACACAGTTTGTTGATTTCATTGCAACATCTCATCTCCCAAGGCCTCAAAGAACTGCTATAGGGACAGCAAGAGAAGGGCCAAGGTGGTGTAGGTGATCAGGTTCTACAGAACAGTCAGAATGTGAATCTCAGTTCAGCCCACTTGACAATCTCTTCAGCAGTGTGGTCTCAGACATCTATCGGTTTTCCCAGTTGTAAAAAGCAGGTAACTTATATTAATCATCATACCCAGCACAAAATACACACATGCACACACACATACAACACACAAAAATACCTAAAATAAAGGTGATTATTCCTCAGAAATACATAAGGAAAAAGATAATCATGTCTTTGATGATTTGTATGGCTTCTAGTCTTGTTATAGGTCTTTTACTTTATTTTTAGCATGCAAGACAGTATATGTTCCTTTATTCTTACCCTTGCTTTCAAATTGTGCCCTCTCTGGCTTGATGAGGATTAAAAACAAAGCTCACAACATATGCATTTTAATGGCTATTACCTTGACTCACAAATGTTTCATCAACATTCTGAAATAATTATTTTAATCACTTTCAAAGGCCTGACTTAAAATCATAGACAAGGCATCTTTCTTGGTCCCATTCTCAATTTAGGTATGGGTTTGGGGAGTCACAGTGTCTATGTAGGTTTCATAACTAATATTTTTTAAAATTTTATCTGGTCATTATATCTAGATATAATGTCATTTCTTGGGATTAGCAACACAATGAAATGGGATGGGCACATTATTTCAGTTTATCTGTATTCATTAGACCCCCTAGTTTTATGTGAATATCCACATTTTCCAATGTTCTCACCTTTGAGGTACTTCATTCTCATCTTAATTGTATCTTCTGTCTGTCATGTGTTTGGAGGGCTTGCTATCATCTCCTCCTCCTCTTCTTCCAATTTTGCAAACCACTTCCACAAACATTAACTTAAATAAAATGATTTACAGAATTATTCTCATGTTCATACTAGTCTCTAAAGATAAGTGAAATCATATTGGGTTGTGGCAAAGAAAACAAAAGAGAATTCACTTTTCCAATCAGTTTTAAATTAAGGAAAAGTATGTAACTGAGGCTAGCAGGTTAATTATTTGCATGGATAAATATGGTAAGTGTAGTGGCTTGGGTGGCCAGAGGGAGCCATTTGGTTGTGGGCTGGGCTTGACCCCGCCCCTCCCAGAGGAACTTACTTGCAAACCCTGGATACAGGGGCGGGCCAACCGGATGGAGACATCCAATCAGTGGGCTGTGCATATATTTACTATGGTGAGTTGAAATCTCATTGGCCACCTGTGTGTGGGCGGGACTCAACCACCTCTATAAAGGTTAGTTAGTCTGTGAGGCTGGGAGAGGGGAGAGTAGTAGGAGGAGTAGCCATTAGCATAGCCATTAGGATAGCCGTTGGGATAGCCGTTAGAACAGCCGTTAGGAGGCGCCTGGGTGGCTCAGTGGGTTAAAGCCTCTGCCACTGGCTCAGGTCATGATCCCAGGGTCCTGGGATTGAGGCCCGCGTCGGGCTCTCTGCTCAGAGGGGAGCCTGCTTCCTCCTCTCTCTCTGCCTGCCTCTCTCTGCCTACTTGTGATCTCTGTCTGTCAAATAAATAAATAAAAAATCTTAAAAAAAAAAAAAGAATAGCTGTTAGGATAGCCATTAGAATAGCCTTTGGTGGGCACCTGGGTGGCTCAGTGGGTTAAAGCGTCTGTCTTCAGCTCAGGTCATGATCCCAGGGTCCTGGGATCGAGCCCCACATTGGGCTCTCTGCTCTGTGGAAAGGCTGCTTCCTCCTCTCTCTCTGCCTGCCTCTCTACCTACCTGTGATCTCTGTCTGTCAAATAAATAAATAAAATCTTTAAAAAAAAAAAAGAATAGCCTTTGGGATAGCTGTTAGGATAGCCATTAGGATAGCCATTAGAATAGACATTAGAATAGCCGTTAGGGTAGTTGTCGGGAGCAGCGTTGTCATGGTATCGTCATGGTTGTTGGGAGCGTCGTGGTCGTCCTGGTCATCGTAGTCGCCACAAGCGGCCTTGCCACCCCAAGCTGCGGCACTGCCACGAGCAGCCTCTCTGCCAGCAGCCGCAGCACCGCCCGTGAACAGCCTCGCCGCCCCGAGCCATGGCGCCACCGCGAGCAGCCTCACCGCCAGCAGCCGTGGCACTGCTGCGAGCGGCCTTGCCGCCCCCAGCGGCGGCGCCGCCGAAAACCGCCTCGCCACCAACAGCCTCGGCGCCGCCAGGAGTGGCCTCACTGGAGTGGCCTCATCAGCGAGCGGCCTCTGTGGCGAGTGGCCTCATCAGCGAGCGGCCTCTGCGGCGAGTGGCCTCGTCCAGAGCGGCCTCGTCGGAGCAGCCTTGTCCGGAGCAGCCTTGTCCGGGTGCGGCCTCGTCCAGAGCAACCTCGCCGGAGGAGCGTCGTCTGGGGAGCGGCCTCGCCGGGGTCGTCATCATCGCCTCTTCATAAGAGACAGCCCCGACTGGTCAGTTTGATTTTCGATGCTTGGCGCGAAATAAATCATTGCTTGACTTTCTCTTTGCGTCAGTCTCGTTCCTTTGATCACGGACCCTAACAGTAAGAAATAAAGAAACACTAGTCACTTAATAGTTAGTTGAAATTACTATCATAATTCAAATGGTAATGAAGGTAAGCCATTTAATTTAGAGATATTATGTATTTAGAAAAATTACATTCTCAGTCACAAATGACTGTAACATAAACTTGCAAGTGATGTAAATGAAAAGGATACTAATAAGAATATTGTCAATCATTGTCAAATCTCTGAAGTCTGTTTCTTTATATGAGCAGATATTTCTTAAAAGTATAAAAATTCCAAACTATTAACTGTGCTCTTTAATTACACAATATCTTATAATTCAAAATTTTCATATTTCACAGGAAATATTGAACACTCTACTCAATTTTACATAAATTCCAACTGTTAGACCTAAATTCTCCAAATACAATGGAAGATAATCTATATAACCAAAATAAAAACCCCCAAATTTTAATTACCATAACTCAACATTCATGAAAACTATATAGCCATATTATCATTGTTTAAAAGAAAAATATTGCTGTCAATTTCCAGTTTCTAAACACTAGTGAAAAACTAACTCATCCCACATAAACATAAAGATATTCATTCCTATATTAAAGAGTTAATTACGTAGCTTCCTGAATACTATTTTTTTTAAACCATGAGTGTAACAGTATATACTAACATACATTATTAATTCAACAATAGGGTCCTAAAATCTTTACCAGAAGCAAGACATGTAGTCTCTGGTATAGTTAGATTCTCACTTGTAGGGGCACCTGGGTGGTTCAGTCAGTTAAGTGTCTCTCTCTCTCTCAAATAAATTTAAAAATCCTTTAAAAAAAAGATTCTCACTTTTAGTTAGTTATGCCTTTGAACTCCACCATGTTGTCAGATCAGTTACATGGGGAAATTGCTGAATGATCTGCCAAGTGAATAACCAGCAAAATGTTCAAAGGGCCAAAGGTAAATTAGATGTTAATACAAAACAGGCACTTGAAAGGGATTTGTCAATTTGATCCCAGAAATACATAAGTAAAAGAAAAGCAGTTGATTGGGAAAAGGTGGGAAAGGAAAAAGTGGCTTCCATCATTTGTAAACAAGAAATTCCACAACAGAAGAGTGTTACTGGATATCAATAAATCTGAATTACTGTACTTACACTGGTATGGGGATACCAGACAACATTTTTAAAGAATGGAAATTATGTCTTTCCAGTTCGGGAAAGACATAATTAGGTGCCACTCTCCTGAGAGGTTTTGATAATATGTGGTATTCCCAGTTCTTCCAAATGGAAAGCGGGCTGTTGTATTATGGTATGAGACAGAGCTCTATTATTTTTA
>PISX010025791.1:8740-25665 GCA_004024625.1 Mellivora capensis | reverse complement strand
TTGCTGTGTCCCACAGATTTTGAACTATTGTGTTTTCATTATCATTTGTTTCCATGAATTTTTTCAATTCTTCTTTAATTTCCTGGTTGACCCATTCATTCTTTAGAAGGATGCTGTTTAGCCTCCATGTATTTGGGTTCTTTCCAAATTTCCTCTTGTGATTGAGTTCTAGCTTCAGAGCATTGTGGTCTGAAAATATACAAGAAATGATCCCAATCTTTTGATACTGGTTGAGACCTGATTTATGACCCAGGATGTGGTCTATTCTGGAGAATGTTCCATGTGCACTAGAGAAGATTGTGTATTCTGTTCCTTTGGATGAAATGTTCTGAATCTATCTGTGATGTCCATCTGGTCCAATGTGTCATTTAAGGCCTTTATTTCCTTGTTGATCTTTTGCTTGGATTATCTGTCCATTTCAGTAAGGGGCGTGTTAAAGTCCCCTACTATTATTGTATTGTTATTGATGTGTTTCTTTGATTTTTTTATTAATTCGTTTATATAGTTGGCTGTTCCCACGTTAGGGGCATAGATATTTATAGTTGTTAGATCTTCTTGTTGGAGGGACCCTTTGAGTATGATATAGTGTCCTTCCTCATCTCTTATTATCGTCTTTGGCTTAAAATCTAATTGATCTGATATAAGGATTGCCACCCCAGCTTTCTTCTGATGTTCATTAGCATGGTAAATTGTTTTCACCCCCTCACTTTAAATTTGGAGGTGTCTTCGGGTCTAAAATGAGTTTCTTGTAGGCAACATATTGATGGGTTTTGTTTTTTTTTATCCATTCTGATACCCTGTGTCTTTTGAGTGGGGCGTTTAGCCCATTAACATTCAGGGTAACTATTGAGAGATATGAATTTAGTGCCATTGTATTGCCTGTAACGTGACTGTTGCTATATATTGTCTCTGTTCCTTTCTGATCTACTATTTTTAGGCTCTCTCTTTGCTTAGAGGACCCCTTTCAATATTTCCTGTAGAGCTGGTTTGGTGTTTGCAAATTCTTTCTTTTTTTGTTTGTCCTGGAAGCTTTTGATCTCCCCTTCTATTTTCAATGATAGCCTTGCTGGATATAGTATTCTTGGATGCATGTTTTTCTCGTTCAGTGCTCTGAATATATCATGCCAGTTCTTCTGGCCTGCCAGGTCTCTGTAGACAAGTCTGCTGCCAATCTAATATTTTTACCATTGTATGTTACAGACTTCTCTTCCCAGGCTGCTCTCAGGATTTTCTCTTTGTCACTAAGACTTGTAAATTTTACTATTAGGTGACGAGGTGTGGACCTATTCTTGTTGATTCTGAGGGGGGTTCTCTGCACCTCCTGGATTTTGATGCTTGTTCCCTTTGCCATATTAGGGAAATTCTCTACAATAATTCTCTCCAATATACCTTCTGCCCCCCTCTCTCTTTCTTCTTCTTCTGGAATCCCAATTATTCTAATGTTCTTTCGTCTTATGGTGTCACTTATCTCTCGAATTCTCCCCTCGTGGTCCAGTAGCTGTTTGTCCCTCTTTTGCTCAGCTTCTTTATTCTCTGTCATTTGGTCTTCTATATAACTAATTCTTTCTTCTGCCTCATTTATCCCAGCAGTAAGAGCCTCTGTTTTTGATTGCACCTCACTGATAGCTTTTTTTTATTTCAACTTGGTTAGATTTTAGTTCTTTTATTTCTCCAGAAAGGGCTTTTAGATCTCCAGAGAGTGTTTCTCTAATATCTTCCAAGCCTTTTTCGAGCCCTGTTAGAACCTTGAGAATCGTCATTCTGAACTCTATATCTGATATATTACCAATGTCTGTATTGATTAGGTCCCTAGCCTTTGGTACTGTCTCTTGTTCTTTTTTTTGTGGTGAGTTCTTCCGCCTTGTCATTTTTTCCAGATAAGAGTATATGAAGGAGCAAATAAAACACTAAAAGGGTGGCAGAGACCCCAGGAGAATGCCCTTTAACCAAATCAGAAGAGACCCCAAATCGTGGGGGGAAGAAAGGGGATAAAAAGAAGTTCAGAAAAAAAAATAAAAATAAATAAAACAAATAAAGAAAAAATTAAAAAAAATATATATATATATATTAGACTGGTGACTAGAACAGGGTCACCCACTTAATTGTGGGGTATTTTGGTCTCTTAGAAGAAAGTACCTCCTAAAATTTTAAAGAATAAAAAATGTATATAAGAGTAAACACAGTGAAGGGATGGTATATGCCTATAAAGATGAAAAACAAAATTTTTTTTTAATTTCTAAAAAAAAAAAGGAGTTGATTAAGTTCATTGGGAGAATGAAGAAAAAGAAAGTGGAGAGAATTTGCTCAGGCTGGAGACTAGAACAAGCCTAGAGCTAGATTTAGGGTGTCTTTTGATCCGCTAGAGGAAGTTGTACCCCAAATTTTTTAGAATAAAAACCCTTATGTGAATACAAAATCTAAAGTTAAATACTATGAAGAATAAAATATGACTATAATAATGAAGGTTCAAAAAAGATTATTATTTTTTTGGAAAAGGTATTGTTAAGATAAACTAGTTAAAAATGTTAAAAAAAAGAAAAGCGTAAAAGTTAAAAAAATTAGCAGAAAAAGAGAAAAAGAAAAAAAATAAAAATAAAGAAAAAATTGAATTAACTGCAAGACTAAAGAATCATGGGGAGAAAGCCTTGAATTCCGCGCTTTGCTTTCTATTCCTCTGGAGTTTTGGTGCTCTCCTTGTTAAGTGAACTTGGTCTTGGCTCGATTTCTTTTGATCTTCTGGGGGCGGGGCCTGTTGTAGTGATTCTCAAGTGTCTTTGCCCGAGGCAGAGCTGCACTGCCCTTACCAGGGGCCGGGCTGAGTAATCCGTTCGGTTTTGCTTTCAGGAGCTTTTGTTCCCTGAATGCTTTCCGTAGAGTTCCGGAGGATGGGAATGAAAATGGCGACCTCCCAGTCTCCCGCCTGGAGGAGCCGAGATTTCGGGGCCCCACTCCTCAGTGCGCCCTCAGAGAAAAGCCCCGGCCATTCCCATCTCCCTCGCCTCTGGCTGTTCTCTGAGCTCACCCAGCCTGCGACCGGTTCAAGGTAACCCTGAGCTGAGAGCTCACTCCTCAGCTCTGTCTCTGTAGCCAGCTTCCCCGCTCTGATACCTGCTAGCTCTGCAACACTTAGACACCCCCGATCCTTCTGTGACCCTGCGGGGCCTGGGGCCACGCTGTCCCCGCGTGGGCTTCACCCCGGTTTAGTCTCTGGAGTGATGTCCCTCAGTGGAGCAGACTTTTAAAAGTCCCGATTTAGTGCTCAGTTGCTCCGCTGCTTGCCAGGAGCCGGTCCCTCTCCCACGAAGACCGAATTATTTTAAAGATTTACTTATTTATTTATGAGCATGTGTGAGAGAGAGAGAGGAGGGGAGGAAGGGGCAGAGGGAGAGGGAGAAAGAATCTTAAGCAGACTCTGTGCTCAGCACAGAGCCTGACACAAAAAACCCAATTTTTTAAAAGGATTTTATTTATTTATTTGACAGAGGGAGAGAGAGAGTACACAAGCAGGGGGAGTAGCAGGCAAAGGGACAGGGAGAAGCATGCTCTTTCCTGAGCAGAGTGCCCGATATGGGGCTCAATCTCAGGACCCCGGAGTCAGAATCTTAACTGACTGAGCTATCCAGGCACCAGTAGACCCAATTATTTTAAAGAAAAATCCTAACAATCCAATAAAACGGGACAAAAAGACATAAAGCAACATGAAAGATTTATATACATAAAATGCTCAATCTTATTAGTAAGCAAGAAAATACAAATTAAAACAAAATCTTGTCATATTTAGTGCCTATTAGACTGGCACATAAAAAATAAAAAAGATCACTAACTTTTGTAAACATATGAAGCAAAAGTCCCTCTTATCTATTTCTGGTGGGTGTTAGCACAATGCCTTTGGAAAACAATTGACATTATCTTGGAAGGTTGAAGATATGTACATATTATCATCAAGCAATTTTATGCTTACTAGAAAAATTTTCTTCTTCAGAAAATCTTGCATCTTGCATCTTGCACTTGCATCAGGTGACATGCAAAAAAATGGTTACTAGCAGATGGTTTTCAGATAGCAAAAATCTGGAAATGATGCAAATGTCCATGCATAAATGGTATGCTCATACAGTTCACTGCTAAAAGCAGAGAAAATGAATGGACTACAGCTATGTGCTTTAGTACAGCAAATCTCAAGTACTTGCTGCTGGCTGGAAATTGCAAGTCACAGAAAAACAGACCATTTATATAAAATTCTTAAGTGCTAAATTCTTAATAATATATTACTTAGGGAAACTTACATGTGTTTCCCAACTTCAATGAAATTAAAAAGAGTTATAAACTTTAGAAAAGGGATAGGTATATGATTAGAACAAGACATCAAAGGAGCTGGGTGGAAATTAATACAATAATTTTACTTTTTATAACTTAAGCTTATTTTATTCTTTTACATATAAGAAATCTTTCATAATAGTAATAATAATCATTATTATTATAAAAGCATCTAACTCAAAGTACAAACTTCTGGCATTGGTCAGAGATAATATTCATTCTGTGAGCAATTGTTCCATTCCAGACAGTGTGTTAATCACTACATCTTAGGGGTAGGAGATGAGTTCAACTGACTTTTTAATGGCACTAGAATTATCTTTTGTAGATAGGTAGATACTTACATCAGGTTCAGTAGATATCCTAAAGTTGAAGTCATCACAATGCCTAGCCCTTCCTGAGGGCTCTGAGTAAAGAACTAATCCACCAGAAATGTTTTGTGCTAACCAGTCTTAAATATTTCCTTAAAAATTGTCTCTTCCTAGAATTAGTGCTATCACTTGTTTGGGTCATATAATTAAAAAACACAAACTGGGGGGACCAGGGAGACGATGAAGGTCTTTTCAAATCTCTGGACTTACATGTACCTACTTGGTCATCTGAATGTGGAATGAGCTCATTCTCACTATTTATTTGGTATTGAGTGACACAATCTTATTTCTGCATAATTAAGAAGAGAAAAATCATTCCTAAGGTTGTGACTGTTAAATGACAAGAATATGCTTTTGCAACATCATTAAAAACCCCAGTTTTCAACAACAGCTGGAATGTTTGCACTTGATGGATTAGATCAATGTCGCTCCTGCTTAAAGATGGCATTGAGCAATCTGAGGCAGGTACTCTGCTATTAAACACTTGTCCATTCTCAGAAAAAGTTCACAGATAAATTTCCTCAACTGGAGGTTAATTTTCCATCATGTTTCTCAAGTTTTGGCTTATCTGCCTTCCTCTGGCTTATTCATACTAGTATTTAGAGTAAAGTGATATCTGGTTAAGCTCCAGTTAGATATTTGGTTTTCCATAGTTTCTAGATTCCCTAAAATAAGAGAAGTATAGAAAAAAGGGAAGAGCTGTTTTCGGAACCCTATTTACAAGGTCCATGCACAGCAAATGCATGGAGTATGTTCTCTTAGCACAAAGCTCAACTCTGGACTACCCAGGCAGAGTCACTGACATTCCTTGACAAGGAGCTTGTCTTTGAAGGAAGGAGCTGTGTTTCATTTACCTTAATATTCCCAACTCCTAGACTAGGGATTGTATCTAAGTGAGCAACCTATGGCTCACTATCAAAATGAATTAAAGGATGAATTGATAAACACAGCTAGTATAGACACCACAGTGCTAATGGAGAGCAAGCACCCACAGCATGCATACCACAGTGCTGATGGAGGGCACAGAACTCCTGCTGAAGACACCACAGTACTGATGGAGGGCATAGATCCTCAGTATGGACTCAGAAGTGTTGATGATAAGCACAGAGGGCCTAGAGTGGGTTATACAGGCCAACCAGGCTATGAGTATGCAAAAAGCAGGTGGGCTTCTTTTCAGGAGGGAACATTTATTAAATGCCTACAATGTGGCAGGACTGTGGTATGTTGTTTGCATTTAATTCTCTGGATTAAGTATTTTTGTACTCAATTTATTGGTAAGAATACCAAAGCATAGTGAAATGAAGACAATTTCCTGGCCCCTGAGCTAGATTTGTCCAGTGCAAAAGCCTGTGATTTTTCTATTAAACCACATGGCACCATTTTAAAGCTAGTTGGTGTCTTTTGGATTTAGTCAATAGAGAACATATGGACGGTTCTGGCTTTGAACAATTCTTTGTCAACAGTAGCATTTGGGTTTTTTTTTTTCCTAGTGCAGATCAGGTGGATAATGATCTTATTTTTTCATTTTATTTTCCTATAAATATAGGTGGCAGTAGATGAGATTTAGTGAGAGTGGAAAGGGGAAAAATCTCCACCTTTTTTCCTCTTGGCTTTGTTTTTCTGTGTTCTATATAGCCTGACATCCAAGGGGGCTCTGATAGTCTGCAACCCTGGACATAGTCCTCATGGGCTGGGTCACAGAGGCTAACTCAGGCTATGAGGAGGGTGAGAGCAGAGAGAGCTGTCCATTAGCTTCCTAGAAATCATGAGAGGCAGATATTTGCCCAATACACTTGCTTCTAGAAGTATGAACACTCTTGTGTAGATCTTATGAGCAGTCTCACTGGTGATGTCTCTTCAGGATTCTCATAAGCTCTGCCTTTAGTAAAAACTAAGAATGAATAAGAAAAAAGCATGCTGACCATTGAGAATCCCTAAGAGAGAAAAGAAGAGGTTGTGTTGTGTGGTAGGTCTGTCCAGAAGCTTTGGGACATGCAGAGGAAGCTGTGGGAGGAGGGTGCTGGACATGGGAGGATGATCATGGGGCCACATGAGCATGTAGGAATCATGGTCCTCAACTTGGGTGATAGAATTGAAAGGCAATGGATTTTGTTTTAACATCATTTTTTGTATATGGTTCTACTTTTCTTCATACTTTTATGTATTTCCAAAAGTAAAGTAATTAATATTCATTCATTTTATGATAAAAAAAAGTGAAAGAAGAGCATAACTGTTGTATGGAGGACAAAGTAAAATCCCTTAGCACATACATTACTTGTAACAAATCAATGTGAATTTGCAACCACAGTATTGAAGATGTGGGGTGGGAAATCCTTATGTGTGCTTAGCAAGCAAGGAAGGTCTTGAAAATGCTATAGGACCTTATTGTTAAAATGCAAATATAAAGTAGATAAGGTCCCCTTGAAATCCCATTATCTTGTGAAATTTTAGAACCAAACCCAGCATTGGAAACTATGATAACTTTTCTTAGGTCCAGGCTCTGGGAGGTCATAGCCAATCTGGACAAACGTGCATCCAGAGGAAGCTTTAACACAGACGTAGAACACTATGCTGTAAGAAACCATGATGTGATTTAAAGGAAAGTAAGAGGCAGGGGAAAGATTTTGTCTAGATTCACTATGTTCAGTGCCATTGAAATAGATGAGAATCATTTTTTTTTTTTTTAAGTTTACATGTTCCTGAGAATCCTGATTCAGTTTAGTGGATGGAAAAAAAGCCACTTGTCAATGCTTAGCTGACATTGAATTCATTTCCTTTCCCCCTCCATTGTTCAAATTCATGATTAGAAATAGTTTTCCCATGAGGCGCAACACTAACATTTCTGCCATGTAGCCAGAGCACACAAACGTCTACTAGGTACCATCATTACAGCATCACTTCCTTCCTGAGAATATTTTCAGGCTCAGGGTACCCATGGCCTAATCCCTGAATGGCTGCTGCTTTGAGAAAGAGCAGGTAATGTCTCCCCAAATGAGGGGTCCTGCCTGTCTGAGGAGTAGAGATGCCTGGAGTCAAGGCAGCCACATGGTGACAGCATTGAGCCCACTCCGTTTGAGCAGCAATTTGTCCTGTGTGTTCTCTCAGCATGGATCTCTGCTCTTTCTCTACCATCCCTCATGAGTTCCCGAGCACAACATGGTGTCACACCTGTCTCCTGGCTTCTGATCAGCTGCTCTGTCCCTCAAATACTCTTCCCTACCTGATCCCATCATTGGAATACATTGTATTTTTCCTTCAAAGTTGAGCATACAGGAGGCACCTCCCCCTGGCTCAGGTGATCCTTCCGTCTGCTCACATAGAGCCTGTGTTCCCCTGTCTTATTTGTGGTTCCTTGTCTATTTGTTCCCTTCTGCCACCCTCACCTCACTGCACTGTGGCTATCTGTGTATCCTTGTTGAATGGGTAGCTTCTGAGCCTTTGGATGTCAGAATCCTGTGCTGGATTGTTGGCTACTGTTGTCAAGGCCCCTGACTTTGGGTGCTCATGGTCTAAGTCAAAGCCAGTCATGAGCTTCTGGAATGTGCTCCCACCAACATTGCCTTGGTCACAAATGGAAGCACCCAAGCTGAAAATTTGGGCATGGATCTGGCTCCTTGTCTCCCATTTCCTCCACATGTCACCAAGACTAAGAGGCACACCTGCATCCTACCTCTAGACATCTCTAGAATCTGTGCCTGGCTATCTACCTTGCTGCTCACTCTGGTTCTGGCACCCTTAAGCTCTCTGTCTGGATGAATGAGACAGCCCTCAATGCTATCCCTCTCCTATTCCTTCCTGTACACTGGAGCCAGTGTCAGCACTTAGATCTCTGGGCCCTTAGAGTTCCTTCCCTGCACCTTCCCTGAAAGGTGCACATCTCTGCCCCTTTCAAGATAGGCAGCCAAGGGCTCCTGCCAGCAGGAGGTGAGAAACTGTTCCTGGGGAACAGATGTAATGTTCCGTGGGGGTATGAGGGCCTTGTAGGGATGGCTCTGCCATGCTGTGCTAGTAATCTCACCCTATCCACATAGATCACATAGCCAAAGGCTTGAACCATAACTTCTTAGAGTCTTGGAAGGATGCCTTGTGGCCTGGAACACAGAAGTAAGGAGGCCTATGAGTGACTGCTTGGAGGTCATTTCCCACTCACATTCCTGCCCCCACCAGGTTGTCATGGGACTTCTTATGGCCTCCCAGACTCTGATCCCCCACTTCCTTAGGGTGTGGCTACAGACTTAGCTACAGCCTAATGGGCTCCTCAGTGGGGATCTCCATCCACTTTTAGCCATCCACCCAATCCATTACAGTGTAAGGGAGAAGGACATGAGGAACTACCACCTTTAGCCACACTGCCTTTTGCTGTACATTTCAGTAATAAATTGAATCTAAAAGCATTTTGTTGTATCTTCACCAGTTGGATGAGCTAGGCCTTGAATCTCATCTGTGTGCTTGACAGGTCTTTGTCTGTAGGGGAGTGGCCACTTCCTTTTATCCAGTCTGATGGATGCCCCAGCATAGGTGACTGCAGGGAGAAGTGTGGTCTGGGGGAGCCCACTCCAGACACTTTCTCTGTTCTAAGCTGTTATGACTAATGAACTGTTGAGTCCCAAACACAGGCTTTCCCTAAGTTCCTGGGCACCTGGTAGAGTGGGCAGGCCATGGGGTCAGTAAAGCCCCCTACCTGCCAATGCCAGAAACAGGAGGAAGAGTCCTAACACCTTGTCAGAAGGTTGAAGATTGAAGATGGGTTGTTATACAATGGTGGGCACTGTTCTGCTCACTGATTTTCTCCCAAATGAATGTAGGCCTTGAGATCATGTGGGGACACTTCAAGGTGGTCTTATATTTTAACTGTTGGATACTGCTGACATTTTTAAAAAAGATTTTATTTATTTATTTGACAGAGAGATAACACAATTAAGGGGAGCAGGAGCAGGAGAGGGAGAGATCCCGATGTGGGACTTGATCCCAGGACCTTGAGATCATGACCAAAGACCATTGTTTAACCAACTGAACTACCTATGCACACCGGTACTATTGACTTTAAACATACTTCATATGGTACCTGTTAGGTTATTTCTGCCATGCCTGATGGAGGGAGTTGGACCTTGTAGATATGGAAGCATATGATAGAAATCTAGCATAGGTCTCTGGACATGACCACTATCCTGATTGATGGGCAGCACCTGGGATGAGGGTGTGACAATATCCATAAGGCCAAACAGTGCTGGCTGTTGGAGGTGGTCATGGGCCCCACTGTGGGCAGAGCTAGCACTTCTTCTCTATACACTGAGCTATGCACTTCAGCTATATACTGAACACAGTGTATCACCATGGGCAAGCCAGGAGCTAGGGTGTTTTTTTTTGTTTTTGTTTTTTTTTTTTAATGTTGGATGGTGAGGGCAGTGATAATACATTAAGCTAGTCACTCTCAGCAAGGAAAGTGGTAAATCCCTGGAAATATTTATAAAACACTGATGGCTTGGTTCCATGCCCAAATTTCTGGTTCAGTGGGTCTGTGATATGGTCTAGACATCTGAATTTTTAGAGCTTCCCCCCTCCAGATGACTCCATTGGCTGCCAAGGCTGAGAAACACCACCTCCAGAGCCACCAGCCTGTGGGAGAATGGCCTGTATCTCAGGTGTTTTGTTCTCTTGGGGGCCAGTTCACTTTATCTTCCATCACTTATAGTAAAGTCTGGCTCATCTTTTAAGACCCACTTCCTCTGAGAAGCCTTCTTTTGACCACTCAGCCTGTTTGGTTGTATTGTTGTAGATGTGGCTGGTGCAGTTTTATTACTATGGGTCAAGCAGTGTATGTTTGTTTTTCTTTTAAGTTTCACAACTAACATAAGAAGAAATTCTTACTTCCATTTTACCAGTGAATATACTTAGGCTCAAAAATTTGACTTAACATTACTCAAGATTGCAGAGTCAGACCTGGGGTTTGAACCCAGATATGGCTGATCCCAGAGCTTTTTCTCTTTTTACCAACATATTTTGCCTCTGGACTTTTATTAATATTGATAATAACTAGCATTTATTTCTAGGTACATAGCACTATGCTAGGTTGTAAAAGCCATACAAGAAACCAAACATGGTACAAAATTTATGTGAAGAATTAGTTGGATAACCACACGCCAACACAGAGAATGTAGACCAGAGAATAATATAGTAGAATATTAGCAGTAATTTCTGGGTGACAGGGTTAGAATGAGTTTTATTTTCTTCTCTGTTTTTCTGCTTTCACAAGTTTCTAATATGGATGTCTATTATTTTTGTCTCAGAAACAATATAATTTGTTACAAAAATCTAATTAGTGAGGAAATGGACATGGAATAGTTAAATGGTTTGATGTGGCAGGATGCTTTTGTCACTGTATGTGTTATATACCATCAGTGGTTTCAGAAATCAAAGGTAAGGCTGTAGGGTTGGAAAGTCCAAGATATATTCATGGAGGTGGTTGCACTTTGAATAACTGATGGGCTCTTGGGAGGCAGAGGGGGCTGGTGAGGAGAGAAACTGGTCAAAACCCTGGGAAGTTGTGGACAGGTTGCTTTAGGTGAATAACAAGGACTCTTCTGCCTATGATAGGTGTGGGAAAGGCCTCTATTCACTGTCTTGTAGTATCTGAATTTTCTATGTGTGTTCTTTCTCAACTTGGGTGGTCTCAGGCTCCCAGGAGCAGGAAAGTGTCCAGTTTCCTCAGATGGTAGGGTTTATCCAAAGAATGGAACCTAAGGACACAAAGATATACAGGAAGTACCAGGCTTTAATCTGCCATTTGTAACACTAATTCTCAATTAATATTTCTGGCATTTTCTATTTACTTGTAATAATTTCTTTGTCAGCATTAGCATAGTCTTCTTTTGGATTTATGGAGAAGCCTCAATTGCCACGTCTCAGAAGAAGCACTTCTGTATGTTGGGAATGAAGTACTAAAATGTACTCTTTTAAACAAATGAAGAAAGTGAACTCAGCTGTGGAGAAAGAGATACCTTGTTCAAATATTTAAAATAATCAACACTTGAAATAAGGTCTGGCTGACTTGAGTCCTAGCTTCTCTCATGATATGAATGAACTTCCCAAGAGAGACATCCCTGAAGCGAAACCCTTAATTTTCTAGAGTCTTGAGACAGGGAACTCCTTATCTCTGTTTCAGCTAGGTGTAGGTCTCTCCTATGGGTCCTTAATCTCTTCACAGTTGTCTGGTGCCTGACATGAAGATCACCACTTCTCTCAGGTAGTATGAAGGGGAAGGGAGAAGAATACTTCTTCTTTCCTTTGATGAGAGATCCTAAGACCTTCTCATTTGCCTTCTAATAGGCAATTTGACTATCCAGTCTTGCTCCTTTCTTTCCTAGCTTGTTCTTCAACACTTTGAGACTCTTCTTCAACCTGAATGATCTCCCTGGACTTGATAGTTTTCTGATTCTGATATCTTAAGCCTACTTTCTCCCTCTCACTTATATCAGACTTTTGTTTCTGGGGCTATTGGGGGTAGTGAGTGATGATAAATTACTACTTGTGTTTCTGGATACCTTTGAAAAGATCTGGTTCCCAGAGGAGCAAGGTTGGAAGTGAGGGAATGATGTTTTCTGCTAGTTTTGAGGTGGGGATGGACATGGTTGGTAAGAAAGGGATGAATCAGGGCTGAGCTAAACGCAGGTGGATTATATGTTCATGCTCCAAGACTGTCCCAGAGTTTCTGGTTTTGGGATTAGCTTACCACTAAACTTAACTTTTCCCACTACCAATAATTAGTGATATTCTGAGGAGACAGTAAAGAACAGGGTCAGTCTTCCTGTTCATGAGTGATTTGTAGATACCATTCTACTTTCATATTAATTCTAGCATTCCAGTAAGAAGTGGTACCTGCAGTGCATGGAATAAGAGTGGAGATAATACATCAAAGATGATGGGAGGGCCTAATATATTAGTTCAGAGCTCTTACTTCTGAAAATAATTCTTCTAGGAGGGCAGATTTTCTGGGGGAATGACAGTTAAAATTCATAGTGTGCATCATGAAGGTTACTGTGTAGCTGAATCATTATCTACTGAATGAGTGAATTAATAAATAAGTGAATAAGGAGTTAAAAACCTAGAGGGAACATTGATTCAGTGGTGTGACTCGGTGGAAAGAGGAAGGAAAATATGTGGGGACTGTATTCATAGTTATCATTATTTCCATTATGATCATTATCACTACTAATATAACACATTCATAGTCCTTCACTGTCTTCCAAGGTGTCTTTGTGAGATAATGGAAATAGCATGACTTGGGATCCAGTAAGCCACTTACATCACCACTCTGAACCTCTGGTTTCTTAATGACAAAAAGAGATCATGTGTGTAGAGGTTTGGCTATGCAGAAGGCATGGCACATATAAATGCTCAAGAGATACTAAACTTCAGATATCATTTCTTCATCCTGAAAATTTGCTTTTGTTTCCATTTCAATATCCTTCCCCAGTAGACCTTTTTATTTCTTTTAAAATAAATTTGCACTTGACCTTGACGAAGGTAAGAGAACATCTTCTCTAAATTCTTGGTCAAAACTAGTAACTTTAGTTACTAGCCTTTTTAAGATCATTTTTTGGTAGAAATATTATCTTCAATATCAATACTATGGTTCACACTGTTAGGGAAAATTTAAAAAACATCACTTGAAACATAAAGGGTCTTATGTTTGCAAAATCTCAGAGTTTTAATAAAGTGTTAAATTCATTTAAAAGGACAGCATTAAAAATTTAAAACACACTCCATCCTCTTACAATGAATAGTGAGCAAAGGGATTTATTCAATTGAATTTGATTCCACTCATTGAGTATTCATTGAACTCTTAAGAGGAAAGAAGAGGTTCAAGAAAAGTGAAGATAAACTCTTGCCCTCTAAGAGCTTCTGGCCATGTAGGAGTATGAGGAGGAATTTGGGATGACAGTTGGAGTTAATTCTAGCAGCTCCTACAATGGATGGCACCATAGTGAACCAGACCTCTTATTGTTCAAAATATCATATGACTGTCCTCATAATGTTGTCACAAAAGAATTGTGGTTTGGGGTAAAGCTCAATCATCTCATTTTTGAAATCTTCAATAGTCTCTGGATGAATGACTAGTGTCACCATATGGATTTTAAGTAGTAATAGTACCCACTCCCTGATATTCTCAGTAAATAGAGGAAATAAGAGAAGCAAGGCATGTGTGAGGGTCACTGAGGACGTGAGGTTTTTTCTCTTATTCAGTGGACATTTGCTGAACTCCACTCTTTTACAGACATTAGGGAATACAGCAGAGGACAAAACAAATATCAATTTCATGGTGTTTAGGGTTTATTGGAAAATGCACATAACATATAGGTAAAATATGTGCTATTTTTGATATTAAAAATGTCAAAGAGGAAAAGCAAAGATGGTAGGAGATATAGGAGGTGTTTGTGAACACATTACAGTTCTAGATAGAGTGAACAGAAAGGAAGGTGCAGGAGGCTGGATAATGGTCCCCTAAGATATTTACCTCTTAACGCCTGAAACCTGTGAGTATGTTACTTTATGTGGCAAAGACGACCCTGCAAACCTTGAGATGGAGAGGTTATCCTTGATTCTTCAGGTCAGCCCTAATGTCATCACAAGGATCCTTTTGTAAGATGGAGGAAATGGGGGAGATGTGAGCAATGTGATGATGGAAGCAGAGGTTGAAGAGATGTTGCCAAAGGCCAAGTAGCCTTAAGAAGCTGGAAAAGCAAGGGATGAATCATGCCTGGACCCCTCCTGACACCTTGACTTTAGACCTCTAAGGCTTGTTTTGGATTTCTGACCTCCAGAACTGTAATTTTTTAAAATTTCATTTCTTTTCAGTGTAACAGAATTCATAGTTTTACACCACACCCAGTGCACGATGCAATGAATGCCCTCCATAATACCCACCACCTGGCTCCCCCAACATCCCACCCCCCACCACTTCAAAAACCTCAGGTTGTTTTTCTGAGTCCATAGTCTCTCATGGTTCATCTCCCCCCCAATTTCCCTCAACTCCCTTCTCCTCTCCATCTCCCCATGTCCTCCATGTTATTTGTTATGCTCTGCAAATAAGGGAAACCATATGATAATTGACTCTCTCTTCTTAACTTATTTCACTCAGCATAATCTCTTCCAGTCCCATCCATGTTGCTACAAAAGTTGGGTATTCATCCTTTTTGATGGAGGCATAATACTCCTAGTGTATATGGACCACATCTTCCTTACCTATTCATCCATTGAGGGGATCTTGGTTCTTTCCACAGTTTGGCGACCGTGGCCATTGCTGCTATAAACATTGGGGTACAGATGGCCCTTTTTTCACCACATCTGTATCTTTGGGATAAATACCCGTAGCGCAATTGCAGGGTCTAAGGGAAGCTCTATTTTTAACTTCTTGAAGAATCTCCACACTGTTCTCCAGAGTGGCTGCACCAACTTGCATTCCCACCAACAGTGAAAGAGAGTTCCCCTTTCTCCACATCCTCTCCAACACACGTTGTTTCCTGTCTTGCTAATTTTGTCCATTCTAACGGGTGTGAGGTGGTATCTCAATGTGGTTTTAATTGAATCTCCCTGATGGCTAGTGATGATGAACATTTTTTCATGTGTATGATAGCCATTTGTATGTCTTCATTGGAGAAGTGTCTGTTCATATCTTCTGCCCATTTTTTGATTTGATTATCTCTTTTGTGTGTGTTGAGTTTGAGAAGTTCTTTATAGATCCTGGATATCAACGTTTTGTCTGTACTGTCATTTGCAAATATCTTCTCCCATTCCGTGGGTTGCCTCTTTGTTTTGTTGACTGTCTCCTTTGCTGTGCAGAAGCTTTTGATCTTGATGAAGTCCAAAAAGTTCATTTTTGCTTTTATTTCCTTTGCCTTTGGAGACATATCTTGAAAGAAGTTGCTGTGGCTGATATCAAAGAGGTTACTGCCTATGATCTCCTCTAGGCTTCTGATGGATTCCTGTCTCACATTGAGGTCCTTTATCCATTTCGAATTTATCATTGTTTACGGTGTAAGAGAATGGTCGAGTTTCATTCTTCTACATATAGCTGTCCAATTTTCTCAGCACCATTTATTGAAGAGACTGTCTTTTTTCCAGTGTATATTTTTTTCCTGTCAAAGATTATTTGACCACAGAGTTGAGGGTCCATATCTGGGCTCTCTACTCTGTTCTATTGGTCTATGTGTCTGTTTTGGTGCCAGTACCATGCTGTCTTGGTGATCACAGCTTTGTAGTAAAGCTTAAAATCAGGTAATGAGATGCCACCAGTTTTATTTTTGTTTTTCAACATTTTCTTAGCGATTCGGGGTCTCTTCTGATTGCATACAAATTTTAGGATTATTTGCTCCAGCTCTTTGAAAAATACCAGTGGAATTTTGATCAGAATGGCATTAAAAGTATAGATTGCTCCGGGTAGTATACACATTTTAACAATGTTTATTCTTCCAATCCAGGGCATGGAATGGTCTTCCATCTTTTTATGTCTTCTTCAATTTCTTTCATGAGTGTTCTGTCGTTCCTCGAGTACAGATCCTTTACCTCTTTGGTTAGGTTTATTTCCAGGTATCTTATGGTTCTTGGTGCTATAGTCAATGGAATCAATTCTCTAATTTCCCTTTCTGTATTTTCATTGTTAGTGTATAAGAAAGCCACTGATTTCTGTATATTGACTTTGTATCCTGCCACGTTACTGAATTGCTATATGAGTTCTAGTAGTTTGGGGGTGGAGTCTTTTGGGTTTTCCATATAAAGTATCATGTCATCTGCGAAGAGAGAGAGTTTGACTTCTCCCTTGCCAATTTGGATACCTTTTATTTCTCTTTGTTGTCTGATTGCTGTTGCTAGGACTTCTAATACGATGTTGAACAAGAATGGTGAGAGTGGGCATCCTTGTCGTGTTCCTGATCTCAAGGAGAAGGCTGTGAGCTTCTCCCCATTGAGGATGATGTTTCCTGTGGGTCTTTCATAGATAGATTTTATGAAGTACAGGAATGTTCCCTCTATCCCTATACTTTGAAGCATTTTAATCAGGAACGGATGCTGGATTTTGTCAAATGCTTTTTCTGCATCAATTGAGAGGACCATGTGGTTCTTCTCTCTTCTCTTATTGATTTGTTCTATCACATTGATTGATTTGCGAATGTTGAACCACCCTTGTAAGCCAGGGATGAATCCCACCTGGTCATGGTGGATGATCTTTTTAATGTGCTGTTGGATCCT
>PISX010025790.1:0-25587 GCA_004024625.1 Mellivora capensis | reverse complement strand
CTCAGTGAAATAGGTCAAGCAGAGAAAGACAAATAGTATAGATTTCATTCATATGTGGAATTTAAGAAATAAAACAAATGAACAAACAAAAAACAGAAGAGACAAACAAAAAAAACCAGACTTAAATACAAAGAACAAACAGGTGGTTGCTGGAGGAGAGGTTGTGGGGGGAGCTGTGAAAGAGATAAAGGGATTAAGGGCAAACTTACTGATGAGCATTGAGTAATGTATAGAATTACTGAATCATTTTATTGTACACTTGAAACTAATTTGGCACTGTATGTTAATTATACTTCCATTTAAAAAAAATTGCTGTCTTATTCTCAACCCATGAGATGGCCAAACCTTGTTTTCTACTGTGAAACTACTCTATTGGACTTTCCTTGCAAAGTATTGGGAATATTCTGCTTACTCTCCTAAATGCCAGGGAGACTGTACTCCTTGAGTCTGGATGAGTCTTATGAAAGACTATTGAGTCATGTGTGGTGATAGGCCATGTGCCCTAGAAAACAGCCTGACCCAGAGCTTACGGGCTAATGCTCTGCTAGGAGATGCAGTGCCAGAATAGTAGGGCAAAACTTTAATACACTGTTCACAGCATTATGGGAAAACACATGTAGTGGCTGGTCCATACAGAGTGCCCCTGGATAGGCCATCAGTAAATACCACACCTTGGAATAGCCCATCAGAGAAAGAAGGGGGCTGGCATTTGTCTGCCATTCCCTCCCATCTCCTACTTCTACTTAGTTACGTTTTCCCCACAGGATACCTGCTTCAGAGTTATATGATTCAGCCCCTCCAGGCATAGAGATAAAGAACTATGCTCAGTGATGGGGAACTCCATCGCAACTAGGTAGGTGAAGGAGCCCTAGCCTCCCTGGTGCTGGCGCTATTGGTCCTGGGCTTTCACTGTGAAAGGCTCAGTGGAAGCCATCTCAAAAACCCAGCCACCATCGTCACAGAGGCCAAGGTTGATGACAGTGCCAGGAATGATGGTGGCCGGTGGAGCTTCCCACCCAGCAAACAGAATAGAACTCAGCAGGCAGGGCAGGCCAAGTGAATTTGGGAAAGCACATCCATCAGGTCCCATATACTGATCACAGTTTGTGATCACAGAAATGGCTCTGGAGCTAGTTCCTAAAAAGAAGCCTTAGGGACGTGTTGAGCAATGGAACTCTAATATAATCATCCCCTCAATGTGATTGTTTTGAGGATAGTGTTCTAATATATATATTCTATATGTTTATTACAAACAACTCTATCCTTATTTTATACTTTTCATTTTCTCTAAAGCTTCTCTATACAAACAAACTTTTATTGAAAAATGTTTAGCATTATAGAAGACAGGGTGAACTAGACCTCTACATGTGCCAGTAACCTTATGCTGTTTAAGAGGGTGTGGTGAAATGTTTAGTCTAATCTACCTCAGTGTGCAGAGGCCAATCTGGTATTGTTGGCGCACATTTCCACTGAATTCAGTTAGCACAGATGCCTTTGATTTGCACACAAACCTTTAAAAAAAAAAAAAAACAAAAAGAACTGAGACTCAGAACACAAAGACAAAAAATCTAAATACCATTATTGGTAATTGGGTGCTTCTGAACACTGGAGATTTTTAGCACCTGACACTGAGCATAGGGGAGGTAAGCAAGGAATAAAAGCTGTCTGTTTTTAAATCTCTATCAGATGTAAAGCTCTGTGATGGCTAATTTTCTGTGTCAACTTGTCTGGGCTACAGAATGCCAAATTAGCTGGTAAAACATTATTTATGGGTGTGTCTGTGGGGGTGTTTCAGGAAGAGATTAGCATTTGAATTGGTGAACTGAGTAAAGCAGATGGCTTTCTCCAATGTGGTCCCATGGTCCACTCCTTCGAGGGAGCAAATAAAACAAAAAGGCAGAAGAAGGGGGGAATTTACTTGCTCTCTGCTTGAGCTGAGACAGCCTCCATCTTGGCCTGCCCTTGAACATCCACACACCTTGTTCTTAGGTTTTCAGACTCAGATTTGGACTTAACACCATCAGGCCCCTAATTCTCAAGCCTTTGGACTTGGACTGAATTACTCACTATTGGCTTTTCTGTTTCTCCAGCTTATAGACAGCAGATCATGGGACTTCTTGGCTTTCGTAATCACACGAGCCAATTCCTAGATGTCTCATGTACATAAATATATATACCTACATATGCTACATATGTTCTCTGGAGAAGGCTGACTCATACCCACATCCACATAAATAACCCACAGTAATGCTAATCCTGGTCTTGAACGCTTAACGAGATGAATGCCCAGCCAAGACTGTAAGGAAACCTCCTAATGAGCCTGCAGCCCTCTCCCATCCTCCTAGCTTATCTCTCAGCCTTTAACTTGTCCCTCCACAATCACCCGTGTGTTCCCTGGCTTCTTCTCAGCCTTGACCCCACTGGCCTGCTGTCCCATCCAGCCCATTCCTTCATGTCCCCAAACATGTCAGTTGTATCATAGCACAAACCTCCTATTTAAAATGGTAGTTCAGGGGCGCCTAGGTGGCTCAGCAGGTTAAGCCTCTGCCTTCAGCTCAGGTCATAATCTCAGGGTCCTGGGATCGAGCCCCGCATCGGGATCTCTGCTCAGTAGGGAGCCTGCTGCCCCCCCTCTCTCTGCCTACTGCTCTGCCTACTTGTGATTTCTCTCTGTCAAATAAATAAATAAAATCTTTAAAAATAAATAAATAAAAATAAAATAAAATGGTATTTCACGGGGTGCCTGGGTGGCTCAGTTGGTTGAGCGGCTGCCTTCGGCTCAGGTCATGATCCCAGAGTCCTGGGATGGAGCTCCACATCGGGCTTCCTGCTCTGTGGAGAGCCTGCTTCTCCTTCTCCCTCTGTCCGACATTCTGCCTACTTGTGCTCTCTATCTCTGTGTCAAATAAATAAATAAAATCTTTTTTAAAAATAAAATAAATAAAATGGTAGTTCACAACCATCAGGGTTCATTTAACCCACCAAGACTTTTTTTTTTTTTCTTTTAAATACTGATTTCCAGACCCCACCCAAAATGAAATAAAAAATTTCAGGGCTAGAACCAAGACACTTTATTTTTATTTCTCAAACCACCATAGATGATTCTGAAGAGCAGATGTGGTGATGAGCCACTGAGTTAGAGCAGGAGATTTGTCCCGCTTCATGTAGTCCCCACGACTGCTTCAGCTTCCTTCCCTGTGGACCTGCCTCTTCTTACCTTCCATCCACCTGCTGTTCTGGGCACCAACCTTCCTCCTTGATAATTGCTTCCAAGCTCTCATTTCTATCCAGTTCACTTGATTTCTTGACCTTAGAGTTGGTTGTGTCATAACAACTAGAATCTCAGAGTTAGATAGTACCCAGGAGATTCCCTCATCTTACCATCCTCTCAGCTGGAATGCTTTTATAGCCTCTCTACCAGAGCTTTTTCACCTGGGGTCTGTAAACTTCAGTGGAAAATATTACACCTTCATTTTCCTTCTGTTAGGACTGTAAGCAATAATTACAGCCGTATTAGCCATACCTTGAACTTAATCACCAATAGACATCACGGGTAGTTCGTATCAATGTAGTTACCACAACTGTCTTAACATCTTACGTGTTCTCCTTATGGCCTCAAAATGAAAGTTCTTTGGTCTCAGGCTAGGTATTATTACTTAATGTGATTAAGGAAGAACACACAGTACTGTATTTCAAATATTTTAAACATTTTCATCTTTTTCAAGATAAATGTTTTTCCTTATAGATCGATGTATTTTTACTTCATATATCTAACAACAGTATTCTCCATAATGAGATACCACTACATACACACCAGAATGGCAACAATTTAAAAGATGGACAGCGGGCGCCTGGGTGGCTCAGTGGATTAAGCCGCTGCCTTCGGCTCAGGTCATGATCTCGGGGTCCTGAGATCGAGCCCCGCATCGGGCTCTCTGCTCAGCAGAGAGCCTGCTTCCTCCTCTCTCTCTGCCTACTTGTGATCTCTCTTTCTCTGTCAAATAAATAAATAAAATCTTTAAAAGATGGACAGCACTGAAAGTTAACAACTATGCAGAGTGTTCAGAAATCTATGTTGCTGGTGAAGGTATAAAATGGTACAACCATTGGAAAATGTCTACTACTTTCTTATAACGTTAAATATAACCTATAACATAAATATCCTATTTATTTATGCATGATGAATAAAATGTATGTCTACAAGATTTGCACAATATGTTCATTGCATCTGTACCCATAATTGTTAAAACACACAAACACACACATGCACACATTGAAAGAGCCCAAGTGTCCATCTATAGAAGAGTAATGAATAATCCATGGATTATTGGAAGATGGAGCACCAAGGGAGCATCACTCAGTAAAAATAGTCATAATAAATGAACTACTGACGCATGTAGTATCAGCATGGCTGAATCTCAAAAAACATGCTAAGTGAAAGAAGACTTATCCTGAAGAGTACATACTGTGTGTTCTATTTGTGCAAAGCTCTAGAACAGGCAAAGTTCATCTATGGAAGAAAAACAAATCAGAATGGAGGCTCCCATGAGTGATGTGCATGTGGGAACTGGCTGGGCAGGAACGAGGGTGCAACTTCCTTCATTGAGCTTAGGTTTCAAGACTCACCCTTGCTGGTGCATGGGCCAGGACTTCTATCCTTTTGGGTGCTAAGTAGAACTCCTTGTAATAATCTATCAATTTTTTATCAAGTCTTTTATTCATGGACACTTCAGCTATTATGCTTTGGGCCACTATGGGGATGTTATTATAAAAATTCCTGTGTATGTTTGTTTTAGGACCTAGAGATCCTTACCTTCTGAAGTTGACTTGATGTTTTCCTTCCTGCTTAGGTTCTGCTTGAGCATCCTCAAAAGCCCAATCAGCAGCACATCCCTCTTTCAGAAGCAGGCTTGGTGCCCCTCCATTGTGTTCTTTAGCACTGAAGGAGCATGGGTAGCTGATAAGGTCATCAAATAAGTGAAGAGGACATCAAGAAACAGCCCACTGTCAGCCTCCATTACTGACTAGAGCTAGCTAGCTCAATGCATTGCTGGCGCCAGCTGGTCTTTCTCAAATCCTTTCTTATACACACACTATTTAAACTTCGGCTCTCTTCAATCCTTCTTGATTTAACAGTCTTCTCTCATATAGCTGCTATCTGGAGGCAAGTGCATTTTTAGGAAATGGACAACATTCTTAACTGGAACCCAGAGTCCATTCTCAGGCCACCCTTTTATGGAGCCTGTTGCCCTTACCTGATCTCTAGTGTTACAGTGCCATATTACTCTTCCAGGATATCAGAACCTCCTGGTCCAACTAACCTCTATAAGCAGCCTAACTCTAATGGTTGACATCTGAACAATTCTGTCTTCCATTGACCCTCTGTCTAGTTTCCTGTGCCTAACCCCCAAGTCATGCCACTTCTATTACCAATTACCCAAGCCTGGCTAACGGCTTAAAAATGTTCTGATTGGGACCCTTATAAAATCTTTCCATGTGATCTCAGTGGCACCACAAGTGACTTGACAAGGAAGTAGCAACATGGAGTACTTCACATCTTCTCTAAACTTCTCAAAATTTCATTCTTCAGTTCTTACTTGAAACAAATGTTTCACACACACAAAAAGATAATTGTCCCCCTGAGAGCTCCCTTTTGAATGTCATCTCTCCTACCTTAAAATGACGTCTCCTTAATCACTGTCTCTAAGTTTTCTTAGGTTGCAAATTAAGAGTTTTCCTCTAAGGGGGTGTTTTGCGTAGGTGAAAGAGAAAACATGCTTACTGGATATGCTAGTTTCTATGTTCTATTTAACAGTAAGTAGAATATATGAGTTAGAAATTTTGTTCACTGCTAGTGACAGATACTGAAAATAAATGCAATATATACAAGATCATGTCTCTTCTTGGTAAAGGACTTCATAGGTAGGCAATCCAGAACAGGTATAACTACCCCGCAGACTCAACACCGCCACATCATCTTTTGACTTATTCTCTTTAAGCAGTGATTAGTCACATGACCACACCAAGATGTAAGGCAGTTGGAAAATGTCTAGCTGGGTGCTATCATCCTAAATGAAATTGGGATTTTTTTGTTTGTTTTTTCTAAAGAAGAAGAGAAAATGGATATTGAGTGGGACATAGAAGTTTCTGCCAAGGGTTAGATTCCAAATTCCAGAATTAGGCCTGTTTTATGCTAAGCTCATGCTGCTTCTTTGTCATTAGAGCCTTCTGGTATGTTTTATACTTATATCCTTAGAGAACTGCTAACAATTTTCAGGGTGTTAATCACTGCCTCCTTTATACCCCACCTTTGCTTTGCATCTCCTTCTAGCATTGCAAATATCTGAACACATGTCTTTCCTCCCCACTTAAAGTCCACCAAAGACTCAACTCCTATGTTTATCCTTCAGCAAAGTACAGAGCCCAGTCCATTGTTTTGACAGACATTTGATAATTGATAAATGATTATAGTCTAAAATGCTTTGTCTCTTTGTCCAGCACATGCTCCAAACCCTTTGTGACAGTTTATAGAAAAGAAATTGTTTTCATCTTTGCTATTCCCAAATTCACCTGTTCCACCATTACTTGGAGTATGCTTTTATTTTAACAAAATAATTCCAAAAGAAATGCATGTGTGATGGCTTGTTGGCTACCAACTAGAATGGGAATTTTGCCAAGCTTTGTACATCCATTTTGCTCTCAGAATGTCAGTATAATGTTCTCTACCTCTCACAGCTCATTCTTAAGAGACATTATCTCAACCAGCAAAAAAGTATAACACTTTACTGTTGTTACACTTAGGAGCAAAGGCAGAGAAAACAGAAAGGCCTGTGGTAGTCTAACTAATGCCATTACAGTGGATTATGAGGTGAGAGTGTTTATGTAGCTTTTTAGAACACAAAACTCCCTCATAACACTATCTGGAGATTGCAAAAGGAAAGCGTTAATGGCAGGAAATGCTGGATTTAGTAAAAATATTCTCTATGCTTTGGACCACATTATGGAAAGATATGTTTTATAGGGATAATTTTATACTGGGTGTTTACTATCATCTGCAAAGTGGTGGGAGTTTGTTTAGAAGTTAACTCTTATCAGGCCCTCAAAGGAAGATATGGAAAGGAATTAGTCTACACTGTAAGATAGATAGATGATAGATAGATAGATAGACAGACGGGCAGACAGATAAGCTGAGGCATGGAAATACCAGTAGTATAATGTTGCAGAAGGGCAGAAACTCAGTTTACAGTCTTTGCTTCCTTGTGACCCCAGATTGCCAAGATGGTGAACATATAGCTCTCCCAACTAAAGAACCTTCACAGGAAGTTACCCAGGATGGAACAATGCATATGATGAAGGAGTCAAGAGCTGGGGATATTGATTCTAGAGAAGAGGATACCTAAGAGGACATGGTCACAAAGGAGAGGAGCAAGATTTGGCTCCAAGGAACTCAAGGGGTAGGACCACAATGATGAACCTATAGAAGATAGACTCCAGCTCATTAAAAGGAATAACTAAAACTCAGCACCCTCAGAGCAGTCCAGGTAGCCTGAATGGGAAGTGAGTTCTCTGTGGCTAGAGGAATTCAACCAGAAAGTGGATGTCTGTTTGGCAAGAATCATCAAACAAGAGACATGAGCAAAACCACAACTGCCCTGACTCCACCCCACCCCCAAGATTTCTTACCAGATTGTTGCAAGTCTCCCAGCAAATCTCCCTGCTTTGGCCTTGCCTTTCAGGATAAAGAAAAAAGAAAAAGAAATCTATAGGAGCCTGAATGACCCTTCTGAGAGTAAATCAGATCGTGTCACGACTTTGCTCAAACCCTCATCTCACCTCCTGTGAAAAGCACAGTCCATATAATGTTCTAAGGAATCTATAAAATATGGCCCCCCTCCCGACTACCTCTCTGAACTCATCTCTTGTTACTCTCTCCCTACATCATTCCCCTCCAACCACATTGGCCACCTTGTTATAACTCAAATACCTCAGACATGCCCCCACCTCAGGGCCTTTGCACCCACTCTTTCTTCTGCCTGGAATGTCCTCCCTCCAGATATTTCTATCTTGGCTGGATCTGCCACCAATTACTTATCTTTTCCCAGATGTCACTTTCTCAATGAACCTCTCACAGACTGCATCCACTCTTATACTCTCATCCACTAGCCTTGCTTTATTTTTCATGACACTCTACACCATCTGACATATCATGTTTTTTACTTGCTAGTATATTGTCTCCCTTCACATGAATGCAAGTGACATGAGGGCAAGGGTCCATCTCTCTTTTGTTAACAAGGTACATCCAAAGAACCTGGAGGAGTGGCAATATCTGGCAAAGGATAGGTATTTGGGAAATAAATGTTGATTAAATGAATGAATGAATGAATGAATGAGTCCTCAAAGACCAGGTTCCAGACTTCAGGAAATGAGGCTCTGGAAAGCCACTGGATAGGTTTAAATAAGATCATCATATCATTACTTTTGTATCTAAAATGATCTCTCCAGCAGAATCAAGAAGGGAGACTTGGGGTTCCAAGTGCACAGAAAGTGGGCCTCAGAGAGGACTAACCCATAGTCCAGGCAAGAGGGAGAGTGCTGTGCTTAGAAGAGATGTTTTTGGATTTAAAACTAGGCAGCGAGATTCCATTTTGGATGCCTAGTTTATCTGTACAAAGTTATTGGGTTGCCTGAGAGCCCTTTCTCCTGGGCCCCAAACTTCATCACTACAAAGCCACATGGTCAATGCTTTCCTTTCCAGTATGGTGAGAGGGGGTGTAGGAATGTTTTCCTTGGCTGTCATAGTCTCAAATCAGGACCAATATAGGATCAAGTCCAACCAGAGCCCAGATCTAGCCCTCCTCCAGAACAGACCGGACATTTGGTGTGTGAACAGACAGCCCAGATACCAACCCCCAGTTTCCATTACAAAAATAATAAAAGTTCGAGGGAAATGAGATTGGAAAACCAAAGTAAGTAGAAAACTCAAGACATCCTCCTGTTTGTTTTTCTTCTGTTTCTAGGCCCTGAGCCAGGAGGGCCCTCTTCCCAGTGGTTGCCTGGTTACAGCCTGAGAGGTTCGCCAGGGTAACATCTGGAATAAAGGTGGGTGGGCAAGGAGCCAGGGTCTGCTCAACTTGAGAGGGATCTGAGAAAGAAAGGAAAATAGAATTTTTTTTTGTCTAATTACTGCCCAACCTTGAGGACAAAGGAAGGAAATATTTGAGATAAACAGAAAATATGTTAAAAGGTTTTCTTTTAAAGAGTTATTACAACTCATTAACATAGCAAAGGAATAGGAAGCATCAGGGAACTCTGGAAATTGCAGCCATTTTAATTAGTTGTGTTTTAGAGTGGACATTGGTCACTCATGACCCTGGGCAACTCTGCATTTTGTCATTTAGTATTATTTTTGAGTGTAGCCTGGTTTAGGGTAGAAGGAAATACATGAAAATATCTAATAATTATAATGTTAATATTAATCACAAATATTTATCAATTGTTTACTATGTTACACTCTATATGCATTATCTCATTTAATCCTTGTCATCCTTTAAATAAGACTGAGCCTCAGAGGTGGTAGGAAGTTTCCTACTGAACAGCTCTTCACAATCATCATAATTGTTCCTATTATGATAATTTAAGACCACTCTGATTTTAACTATAATAGAATACCCGAGAGTAGTGTAGGACATGCCTCAAAAACAAACAAAACAAAAACACAAACTAAATATTTTTGTTCGGGCAGAAATGATCACATGATTAAAACCTGGAAGCCAATGGTAAAATAAAGATAAGGGAGCCACAACTGGAATGTAAATTCATAAGGACACGGCACATAATTGTTCTGTTTCTAACTGCACCCACAGTATACAGCAGACACTGGCACCTGGTACTAGCTTAATAAATGATGGTGAATGTGCCAGATAACTAACAGTTTCTGATAAGAAATTATCAATACATAAATCCAAGATGATCCCTACTTATTGGCGATATTTGACCCAAGAAGAGCTATTGTTGCAAAATATTCAACATAAGAGTCTACTCGGGTAATCACTGCTTCCCAAACTAAGATCCTGTTGGGTCTTTGGCTCAAGAGCTTTATCTTCTATTGGTCAGATGGGTGTAAAGGATGATTATGTAGAATGTTGAGTTCATACAATTCAAAGCACATGCTTACTTGACACCCACAGAGTGCTGAGCCCTCTTGCACCAAGCACAGATTCCCCAGTGGATTAATCACTGTGATTGCCCTCAAGATACACAAGGCCCAGCTGGAGAGATGGGCACAGAAGTGAAGAAATGGATTAAGTGCAATGCCAAAGACATTGTATATGCATGAAAGAAGGAGGTAGCTTGATAGTTAGGAAGACGTTGGAGAGAAGACATGGTTGAGTTGAGTTGAGTTGAGTTGAGATGAGTTTTGCAGTGGTGATTGTCAGGCCCCCGAATGGGGAAAGCATATTCCAGGAAGACGGACCCACTTGCACAAAAGACAGAGAGGTGTGAACATGTGCACACTGCAGGTGGAGTGCTAGCTGGCATGATATTGGGAGATGAGGCAGGATCGCTCATTCAAGGGCTCCTATAGTCTGTTTACAAGTTTGGATTCTGTTCTCTAAGTAACAGAGTATTATCAGGAGTAAGGGTTGGGTTGGCTGCAGACAGTAAGAAAGGAGTATGAAGCATTTTGTCACACATGAAGGAGGGGGCACAAGTTTGAAGAGAAGAGAACATGGCCAGGTTTGGGCTGTACTCATTGCTGTGTGTCTTCAAAGCAACCAGACAAGCAATAGAGACAATGGTTGGCGATTCCGGACAGTGATGGTGGCTGGAGAGAATGTTTGGGGATTCACATTGGTGGAAAGGGAGATGATATGCTGGCACAGGGTAGGGGAGGGGTGGTGATGTGTGGAGCTACGATTCTTCCCCTCTTCTAGGTCATGAGTCTTTTGAGAATCTCATGTAATGCTATAGAATCCATGTCAGGAAAACATCAAAAAGCTACATGTGTACACATCAAGTCTGCATTCGATGTCAGGATATTCCAAGACTCTAGAGAACCACAGAGCCTCAGTTTAGAAAGTCTGGAGTATAGGAAGAGTGAAGAGGGGTCATGTGGCATTCCTGGCCATAGTAAGTCTGGGTGGTGAAAAGGTCAGAAACATTCAAATAGGAGAGTTTATAACACTGCTCCACCCCAGCCCCACCCCAGACACAGGCTTCCCAGAAAGCCAAGTGACATTTACTTCTGAGTTTAAATACTCAGATTTAGCAGAGTAGACTTTTGGGCTCTTGTTAACTCTAAAATAGTTGACAACCCCCACTTCCCACCTTCTTACCCATATATCTTCTTCCATGTGCTGCACCATACTGATGGGCCTCTAGAGGAGCTCCATGGACCCCCAAGGAAGAGGCTGACCAGAAGTTCACTTCAGATCCTTTACAACTGTGAGCTACTTACCAGGGAAACATCTATCCTAGTGGTGAAAGATACTTGGGGTTTTCTCTAGAGCTTCCCAGAATGGCAAGAGTTACTTTAAAAAGCAAATCAAAACATGATAATGATAGAAAACAACTTCTGGACTTAACAAGTGTTCTTGTCCTTTCCACAGCCAGCCTTGAAATCCCAGCAGCCAGGTCTGTGACTGTTGCGGATCATTTGTCCATAAATAGAGAAGTCAGGGTACAAAAAAGCCCACATCTTTCCTGAACTCCTCTGAAACGCTCTTGAGTCCGTCTGCCCCCATGGCAAGTCACAGCCTTAAGTCCCTCTCTCCGGACCATCTGGTCTTGTTTAAGCCAGGCAGCTGCCCTGTTCAGTGGTCCCCTCACTCCAGGATGATCCCCTTCTCTGGCCTTTGTCCCCTACCTCTCTCCTCCCATCCCTGTCTGTTTATCACCCACACTGCCTTTCAGATTGTTTTTCTAAAATGAAAATATCGACTCACACCTTCCCTTGCTTAGACTGGCATTCAAAGCCCTTTTGATCTGGCCCCGCCCACCTCGCCCACCTCCTGTCCCCTGGCCTCCTACTTCCCCACATCCTGCATGTCCTCAGCCTCGCCACACGTGTAGGAGTATTTATAGGCTTGTCTTTCCCCACACTGGACTTTGAGCTCCCTGACACCAGTGGTATATCACTCAAACCAAGCCAGCTGCATGGATGGAACCATCCCCAACTTTCTCCTCAACCAGGGAGAAATTCCCTTTTATGCAGTTTTCTAAAATATTGACCCAAAGAAGCATGGGTATATTTAACCTCCTTAGAAACACTTTCCTGAGACAGGAAGTGAAATGTGAGTAGATGAGGGACTCCTTCTAGGGTACGTGATATTTATTTTTCTTATTAAAGTGGGAAAAACCTGTAGCAATCACTCCGTGTTACCATGTGTACTTAGGTCCAATATTCTATGTCATACTTGCCCCAAATTCAGTCTGTTTTCACCTCCATTGATTCATATGATTTCATCTTCTCTCCATTCCTTCCCATCCTCTTCTCTCCCCTTCTCTCCCAGTCCCTTACTCCCTGCCTAGTCACACAGCAAATGTTCACGGACTACTTCCTCCCCATCCTGTCTTGGGGGACACTGAGCCAAGCTTCCAGACGTTCATGTGCCTGTGCATCACCAGCGATCTCGCTAAACTGCACAGTTGGATTCAGCAGGTCCAGAGCTGAGCCTGAGAGTCCACATTTCCAACAAACAAACCCCCAGGTGATCTGAACCAGCCTTTGGGAACAAGAATGTAAAGGACGGGATGGGGGATGAATCAGATAGAGACTGTTCTCTCAACAAGATGACCTCAAGTGCCAGTCCCAACTTGGCCTCCCTGGCAGGGAGGTCCCCTCTGTGTCCACCAGGGCTGCCGATCCACAAAGGGCAAATTCCTGCTTTTCTTAATTGAGATATAATTGATAGATGGGCAGTTGCCAGAGGTGGGAGTGGGGTGAGCACAAAGGGATTAGGTGGTCAAAAGGTACAAATTTCCAATTATAAAATAAGTAAGTCCTGGGGATGTCGCGTACAGCATGGGGACTGTGGTTAATAATTCTGTATTGTCCATGCGAAAATTGCTGGGGAGAGTGGATCTTAAAAGCTCTCATTAAAAGTCCTACTTGGGGGCTCCTGGGTGACTCAGTCATCTGCCTTCAGCTCAGGTCATGATTTGAGGGTCCTGGGATTGAGACCAGCATCAGCGAGTAGGGAGCCTCCTTCTGTATCTCCCTCTTCCTCTCCCCTCTTGTGCTTTTGCACTCTCTGTCAAATAAATGAATTATGTAAATAAATACGTACATACATACGTACATTCATAAAAATAAAAGGACGATTCATCATTGAATGGGAGAAATACATGTAAGGATAATGTGGGGCTGGGAAAAAGGGAAAGAGAGACATTCCTTCTTAGCCACCCCCCACCCCACCGACATGAAGGTTTGGGAGGTGAACCAGGCCACAGCAGCATCCCCACAATTCTGGTGTTCCTCTGAAGCACCAGCTGAACCAGCTATGAAAGTTCAGATTCCGGCGTTAAGACCTCTAAAACATAGCGAAGGGCATCTTACTTGCATGCTCAAAGAGGGCAAAGGAAGAGACTGAACATCTTTCCACGAAACTACCCAGAGGCCAAGGGGCCATGGGCTCCTTCTTGCTGTCAACCAGTTGCCGCCGCAGGCATTGGAGAGTTTCTAGGGGGTAGAGATTGATAGGTAGGAAACTGAGGAAGTCTTAGCAGCACCATGTACTGTGTCTGAGAACGCTGGAGGAGAGAGGGGGCCTTTGGTAGGACTCCGCAAGATTCTGCCCAAGTCCGTTGCCATGTTAAAACAGCATGAAGCTAGGAAACCAGGAGGCTCAGGAAAGAGCACAGTTTTCTTATAGCTGCCTAGCCTCTCTTTTTTTTCTTAATATTTTATTTATTTATTTGACAGAGATCACAAGTAGGCAGAGAGGCAGGCAGAGAGAGAGGAGGAAGCAGGCTCCCCGTTGAGCGGAGAGCCCGATGTGGGGCTCGATCCCAGGACCCTGGGATCATGACCTGAGCGGAAGCTGCCTAGCCTCTGGTCTACGCTTCAGAAACTGAGTGAGAACCCTTGCATTCCCACCTACGGCCTGGCAGGTTAATAGTTCCAGTCCACTGCCTGGTCCTTCTTTATCTTTCTTTTTTTTTCTAATAGCGTCACCCAAATTGTTAGTCATCTGTCCCTCTCGGGCGCAGGAGAGCTTCCATTCACTTCACGCATTCACCCTCACACCTTATCTCGCAAATACTTTGTATACACCTGTCGTGTACCAGATACCATATATATGTTTTCACAAACGGCAGTGAAAGTAAAACATAAAACAAGACAGGAGTGACAATACCGCTCCTTCCACTTTTCAGTCGAGGTTGATTCATTCATAGCATCCTTCGGCTCTTGTTAACTAAAAACCGTCCTGATTTCAATACTATCCAGAACACGTACCTCTGTCTTGTCCCCACGGGTATCAGGAAATCACATTTCAAGTCCCTGATTAACTTCAGGCACACATTCTCTTTTCTTTCTCCTGAATGACTAACCTCAAGACCTTATTTTTAAAAGGATGAATGGTGCTTTAACCTAATTTCTGATTTATTTTAGTAAGTGCGTCCCGGCTTCCGGGGAGCATAACTTTCCTGTCTAAACGCACACAAATGATCTCTGTAGCCCTCCATTCTCCAATGGTGCCTCAGAGCCGGGAGTCACTGCTGCAAAATTTGATAATTCCTCTTTATACACCTTTATAGAATATGACTTTGTCTGCCTACATTCCCCCCTCTTATCCACCTTTCCTTGAAAATCACTCTGATAAAATGAGCCTATTTTCCTCACCATTGGTAGACATCATTCAAAAACTTGAGCCTGTCAGAGACAGTTCCCTGTGCAGCTGTGTTGGAGATTTACAACCCTTTTCTTCATTTTATTTATCACAGTATTATACAATTATCTAGTTTTACCCTTAAAAATGGTATTTAAAGAGTGCCCATTTAAGAATTCATACCCAGAAAATATTAATGAGGGTTGCCTCTGGAGAGCTGGATTTACAGGGTAGGAGAGATGGAGGAGTACTCTGCCTTTTTATTGTATACTTCCTAGATCACGTGTGTGTGTGTGTGTGTGTGTGTGTCGTACATCTAATCTTTACACAAAAACAATTTAAAAAAAATACATTTTCTACAGAGTGTGATAGATGTGAACCAAGAATTATAGGACCTGGTGATAGGTATTCCTACCAGTCCTTTTAGGGCCCAGGCCACACTGCATTGTCCAGGAAACGACAGAGCCCAGGAAGAATACCTGCAAGCATCATCTGGGATGCCCCACCCCCACCCCTGTGGCTTAACCCCACCTCCTCACCAGCAGCCTTGTTCTCCCTCCTGACCTTGTCTGCGAGACTTGCCAAGATGTCTTCATGCCTTTTCACGTGGGATCTCAGCACGTGCCTCAGTCTCCCTGTCTCAGTCTCCCTGGCTCCTGGGTTCGTTCTAGACTGAATTCATCTCCTCCTTTCTAGCACGACACATGAAGACTGACTCATGCTGACAAAGCACCAACTTGAACTTGGGCCTGAATAAAATACCTTCAGATAAAGCCAAGTGGATTTGGAATGAATTGTTCCTACGGTTTCAGAAGCTATCACAGAAGGGCTCAGGTAGGTGTCTAAATACGGCCACCCTTCCCTTCCCTAGTCATTATTCACTCTTAGTAAGTTTTTATTGTCCATCCTTTCCCCACCCCCAGTTTCTATCATTTCTGCCTCTACCACAAATGCATTTATGATTAGACTTAAGCATGGGGAAGGAGTTTCCCCCATATTATTTGTTATGTCTCCTCAGGGACAATAGTGTCAGTAAACCAAGCCAAAACCTCATCAGACACTCTGCTTTGGTCAAAAAAAAAAAAAAAAAAAGAATTCTCAGAAGATAACGTAGCATCCCCTGTCAAAGGCTAGAAACCATTAAGTTGAGAACACACATTGGCAAGGGAAGCCCCCCTGTGCTCTGAGCCCACCTGCCCAGGTCAAAGGTCAACCACCTGGGCTCTGATCCCAATTGCTACCTCTTGAGCAATCTCATGACATCATCCATCCACCACTCACCTGGTACTTTTAATCTCTTCCTCTCTACTGACTACTTATAGTCAGGCTACAAAAAATTCCATTGGCTTTCATCTTAAAATAGAATAAAATAAGCCAAACAATCCCCTAAAAGACCAGTTACATCAGAACCTCTGGGATGGAGGGCAGGCTTCAGTATTTTTTAAAACGCTCTCCAGGGGAGTCTCATGTGCACCCCAAGTGGAGAGCTGGCCCTCAAGAGAAATCTCTGGAAGAGGCAATTTTCTTCTTTTCACCTCACTCCTCTGCACTCCCGGATTGTTTGGGTTCTGGTTTTGACCATCCCAGACTGACTTAAGGACACCACCAACCCTTCACCCAGCGGCCACTTTTCTGATCTGTCTTCTCAGGTGCAATCTGATATCCTTTGCCTCCCCTTGCCTCATTGAAAGCCTCTCCTCTGGGATAATTTCCTGCTTTTCTTCTAAACTTGGACTGCTTCTCTTCATTTCCCACCGTGGGCTCCTGGTTTTCCAGTTTGGAAGTGGAGTAAGGACAGGAAGCAGCCTACATAGCAAGATTCTCCCCGGGGCTTTTATATGGCTAACATTCTTATACGGATAACACTGTTCGAAAAACATTCAGAAACAACAACAAAAAATATTAAGAAAACTGAGCTAATTCCAAAAAATGCAGGCAAACACCAGGAAATGGGGCAGAGAAGATGCCAACCAGATGCTGCTCAATGCCAGCTGGAAGTTTGGGATCAGACCCCAAACTTGGCTCAGATAAAACCCAACAGCCAGATTCCTCCAGAACAAAGCTCCCAGGGACCTAGGGCCAAACTTTTACTCAGTCAGAGCCACAGCAGGGTTGGGGGAAGAACCCAGTGACATTAGTTTCAGTCTCCTCTACTGTAAACCCCAGAATTCGCTCTTCGTTGGTCTTGGAGTCCTACTCAGGGAGGGCAAACCCACATCACACCACTTTGACTCCTGGGAAAAGAGCAAAGAACTAAGACCAAAAGGCACATTGGGGAAGGATCTGAGAGCCGGGCAGCTGCAGCCACAGCCCCTCCCGGTCCCCAGGATCCGAGGCTGTTACGGTTCTGTTTTAAAATAAACTAAGATTCAGATGAACAGAAAGTTTGTATTTCACATTAACATTGCGGCTTTTTCTCAGCTGGGTGTTTTTATTTTCTCTGTCACTTCGCATTACAGGACTAACACAGCTTTCCAAGAGAACAGCTCCATCAGATAAGCAAACAACCTGAAGTGCGGGGTGTCCCTTGCTGCATTTGATGTTCCCTGACTCAGGGCACCTTTGGCTACAAAGGTCAATGGCTGTGAGCCAAGAGCATTAGCTTCAGGCTCAGCTCGAAACTGGGCTGGCAAAGAGGCCATACCACGTCTTCTGTGCTGCCTTGCATTTTCTCATGGGCTAGCCAAGAGGCAGCTGGGAAAATCACTCAGTGTAACTTGATCTAGCACAGATGTGGGCCCTGACTACTGCCCCCAGCTGCCTTAGCCCTCCCCAGTCCTGGGCAATGAAGACCCAGTTAAGGAGGATGGCTGCATGGCCCTGCCAATCAGGAAAGTGAGTTCAGAAATGGTCACGTTCTATATATAGCAGTCAGCCCATACGTGGGTGAGAAAGAACACAACGCACACCCACTTGCTTCCATCCTAAGCCCTTACACATTGCTTAAGGCCTGGTCATCTCCTATACTTGTTCTTGATTCTCACCCTTGATGCTGTGGGTAATGTAGCCCAAGAATCATGACCTCCCAACTCAGACCTGCCCTCCACAACACCTGTTTGAGCAAATGTGCTATATCCACATCCTGCTAGGCCTCCCAGAATGAGCTTGACTTTGATATAACGAAGAAAATTCTGCTAAAGCCCAAGTCCCTCTGCCACTGTCCCCCACCCTTACAACAAGACTTCTTACATATCAACCTTGACCCAAATGGAAGATGACTTGGCTTTACTGTTGGGCTCAGTGATTTAAGTGACTTTCCTCAGGGTACCTGGCTGGCCCAGTCAGTAGAGCATGCACTCTGAATCTCGGGTTTGTAAGTTTGAGCTCCATGTTGGGTGCAGAGATTATTTGAATATAAAATCTTAAAAGAAAAAAAAAGTGACTTTCCTTTTCCTGAAGCAAGCAGTTAGTCCCTTCCAGGACCCAACTCATACTGTTTGCTCCTCACTCCCTCTTTCTTGTTGGGAAATCAGCATGTCCTCATCTAGGACCAACGACCATTGGGTAGAAGGAGTTGCTATGGGAACTCTTAATTTTAGCACACCAATGTCACTGTGGCAAACATGGGTTCACTCCTAGAATCTTTTAGACTGATCACATGTTATAAAACTGCAAAATTGTTCCTAGAACAAAAAGTCATATATTTTAATAAATCAAAGGGTAAATCCAAAGCCATTTTTAAAATATAGGCTCGGGGCACCTGGGTGGCTCAGTGGGTTAAAGCCTCTGCCTTCGGCTCAGGTCATGATCTCAGGGTCCTGGGATCAAACCCCGAATTGGGCTCTCCACTCGGCAGGGAGCCTGCTTCCCCTTCTCTCTCTTGCCTGCCTCTCTGCCTACTTGTGATCTTTGTCTATCAAATAAATAAATAAAATCTTAAAAAAAAATAAAATAAAATATAGGCTCTCATGACACTATGAGAAATGCCGCAATTTTCCCTTATCCCAAGCAATTTATTTCTAAATGGGCAGACCTAGCAAACTGGCTACGAGAACAAGAATCTGGCTCAAAGATATGTTTTCTGCTTTGATATCTTAATCTATTGATAACAAAACACTCAAAATGCCTACCAATCCTTATGCTCATGGAATGGACATATCTGGCTAATCACTTACTTTTAAGTTTTATAATTAGAAATTTTGAGTTTAGACAGATTAATAAAGTGAACTCCCAAATTCCCATTACCCAACTTCAACAATTATAGACTTATGGCCAGTTGAGATTTGTCTATATTACTACCATTGACTCCTCTCCCAGATTATTTTAAAGCATATCCAAGATATATATCACTGCATCAATAAGTAGTTCACATTTATCTATATAAAACTGGAACTTCATTTTTAAACATAATTACATTATCACAACTAAAAATTTAACAATAATTTTTAATTTTATCAAATCCTTAATCAGCAGTCAGATTTCCCTTGATCTTCTTATAATTTATTTCTCTGGATTTTCCTTTAAAACTCAAGATTGAAATAAGATACGTATATTTCAACTGCTGACATATCACTTAATTCCCTAGATTAAATTAGCAGTTTTCTCCATACCCTCCTTTTTTTCTCTCTCTCCCCTTTTTCTTTCTTCCTCTCTTTTCCTTACAATTTGTTAGTTGAAGAAAAAGGCTCATTTGTCTGGGTTTTGCTGTATACACCATTGTGGTGTTATTTAACTTATTCCTCTTTCCCCTGTATGTTCTTAACAGTTAATCATTCCACCCTTAACAGTTAGTCATTCCACCATTCCACTATAATTTCTGAACCTACTTTTATGACTAAGGACCCAGCAGGGCTTCCTCATCTCCATTCTAAACCTTAGGCTTCTATCTCCTTAATGATGGAAACCTCAGGTTGTATGATGTACTGAAAGAATACAGGGTTTAAATCTATCATCCACCTACTAGAAGATCTTGGGCAAATAAGATTCACATTCTTTGATGATAAATGAGGATACTAATATCACCTTGAAAAGTTAGTTTGAGAATTACAGGTAATTATTATAAACGGGAAGTGCCTTGAGTGGCACATCGTATGACTAATCATGTACCCAAGAGGCAATGCTACACAGTGGATGTAGCACCAATTTTGGAGCCAGACAACCTTGAATAAGACCATCTGTAGAGTGGGAATAAAATATCCATTTTTGTCCTTAGGATCAAAGGGAAAAGACATGTGACATATATTGCCCAGTGCTTAGACCATAATGAGTATAATAGTTATAGACGACAATAATGGTGTCAGTTTATCAAAGAGGCTAGAAGACAGGGGAGATTGAGTTCAACATATTTCTTTTCCAAAATTCTCTTTGATAAATGCTGCTTTCCCATAATTCTCATTTTATCTTAAAAGCCAAAAGCCAAAAATTGTGGGTAAATACAAAATGCAATGAGAATATAAAAGAGGGAACAAATAATTTTTCCTGAAAACACCAACAAATACTCCCCAGGTGTCTTGACAATTGCACTGGGTCCTAAAAAGATGACTAGGTATTTGCCAGTTAGAAAAAGGGTATATCAAGAGGAATAGCACTGGCAAAATACAGCACAGAGAAATTGGTTGGGATTTATCTTATTGGCAGTGGGGATTGGGATGATGTTGTTTAAGTAGGGGAATCTTTTCTGTGATAATCTTTGCCAGGGTGAGAGGGAGGGAGCAAGCGGGAGAGCTCAAGTGACATTGTGAGAAAGGAAAGTAGGTTAGGAAGACATATAATATACCAAATAAAAGCTGGTAAGAGACTAATGCAATGTCAAACCACATATGTCTGCCATAATTTTTATCAAAGGATTAGATACAACATCTCTGAATATTGTATTAAGAAGGTAATAATTGTATTAAGAAGGTCTTGGGGCCCCTGGGTAGCTCAGTCGGTTAAGCTGCCGACCCTTGGTTTCAGTTCAGGTCATGACCTCAGAATCCTGGAATTGAGCCCCTTGATGGTCTCCATGCTAAGTGGGGAGTCTACTTGTGGATTCTCGCTCTCCCTCACCCCTCCCCCTGCTCATTCTCTCTTCTCTTTTTCAAATAAATAAATCTTTAAAAAAAAAAGAAAAGAAGGTAAAATCTTGCCTGTAGTGATCATGGAGTTGGTATATTTGAAACTGAACTAATGAATAAACAGTCATGTAGAACTTATGCTCAATATTAAATGTGGTTCATGGCTTTAAAAGGGAACACAAAGTTGTGAGGGTTATTCCTAGACTTTTCAGGACAGGCCCACGGAAATCACAACCTCCTCAAATGCCATCATTGTTTCAGACTCCCTGAGAGTGGAAAGGCAGCACACACACACACCCCTCCCCTACCTCTGTCATGATTCAGTTGTACTTATGCTAGTGTTTCCCAAAATGCATTCTATAGAGCTTTATTCTACAGATGCTTCATGGAAAGAAGAAGAGAGAGAGGGAACGGGAGGAAGGAAAGAAGGCTGGGTTTCCAAACCAGCTTGGGAAATTCTGGCTAAAACAGAATTTAAAAGGTTTCTTTGCTGCAGGACTTCTCAGAGACTTTGTTTAGTGCACTACAAATCTCCAGTATGAAAACAAAGTATGGAAGATTTTAACAGAGACCCCCCTCCTCCCACCAGAAGCATATTGTATGAGTATTCTATATGCAGTTAAACTGGGGAAGGGGATACTAACATCAGTGGTTGTTAACTGCTTCTTAGAGATATCTCAGGACCTGATTTTGATGGCAAAGATACTGAGCTAGCAGAGATATTTCTGCTGCAATTATTGCTGAGTGAATATAGACATAGCGGGAATGGAGGTCCTTTACATCAGTCAGGTTTTTTTCTATTTATTCCAGACTAGTGTGCATAATTATGAATGAGCTAGACAGACGTTTCCAACACACACACAAGAGAAAGCTGTTTTACAGCCTGTGCCAACTCATCTTCTAAAGTCCATGGGGAGAAAGCTCAAAGTGGATAGAAGTTGAAAAGAGGTCCTCACAGACAGAGGGCAAAGAAAAAGCTCTTTGGACGCTGAAACGTCTCTGAGATTCCACTGCTAATGTCATGCTCTCAGGAGGCTCAAACTGGAATCCAGGATATGCAAGAGAATAAGCTGCTCTGTCAAGGAATGAACTGTGCTTAATTGCCCTCCCAACACACACACATACACACACACACACACACACACACACACACACACACACACACACACCTCTGCCACAGCTCTGGCCTATTCATCCGTGCAGGTTCAACCATACCAGCCCCTTATCCAACCGGAGACAAAACTAATTCTATGTCATGTTCCCCGTGACCTTCAAGATGCAGACATGTTCTAAAGTCCATCTGCAGCCCTGTCCACTGAGCTACACTACCCATGCAATGTCCTCCAACCTGTGCACCTTGAGTCTTGGAGGGAGGTCATAGACTCTGCTGCCATCTTGGGACCTCCATACCTACTCTCTGCGGAGCCTAAGTTAGGGAGCTCCACCTGATTCCTGGAGTCCCGATGATCCTCTGCTTCACTCCTATGAAATTCCTTACTTTTATAAATACACTCTTCTATTGCCTGAAACTGTTTCAATCTGTTTCACTCTCTCTAGATAACTTTCTGCAGTCATGGGAATGTTTTATCTCTGCATTGTTCAGTACAGTAGCTGCCAGCCAGATCTTCTTCCCAGACCAATCATTTGCAAACCATGTCAGCAGTGTTTGGCACAAACTGGCCATGTGGCATTGGACAGTCATTTTACTGAGGCTCAAATCCATCATCTGTATAGTGGGTTAATTACACATGCTTCATAGGGACATTGTAACATTGTGTTAAATGAGAAAACATTTCCAAGTGTCCACAGCACAGTCAACCATGTGCTTGGTGAATGTATATTCCTTCTCTCTTCAACCAAAGGTAAGTCCAGTGTCTAAAATGTTCAGATGGTTCATGTTTCTCTGGGTAACCTCAAGACTGCTTTGTTTATCCCTTAAATGCTAAATTCCATAGGGCTTGAAATTGGAAAGCTTTAGATCAGTGATTAGAAAATAGTTTTTGGCTTTCCTCTTCTGCAACATATTTCAAGCTGGTCTCCTCATTCTAGCACTGGTTTCTGGAAAGCCTAGCTTCAATTTCCTTCCTGCATCAATCAAAGAGCATCCCCTTTCTGGGGGGAGGCTGGAAATGAGACCAATTGTTCATTTGCATTGTTCGAACTTTCCTCAATTAAAAAGAAAAAAAAAGTCCCTTAAAATGTGTAGGTTGGAGGATTTGCTTCCTCCCACTAGAAGAGGCCTGGGGACATCTGGTAGGGCAGCTGCAGCCCAAGAGGGAGGGAGATTGGTAGAGAGGCATCTCAAGGTCCACTCCTACCAGAGGGCAAAGCTGGTCATGCTCGTGTAACCCATAGATCTGCTGGAGTCTTCATAGCCATGGAGACACAGGCACAACTTTCTGGAGGCCCACTTATCTAGTCTGTGGCCTCCCCAAATTTCTCCAAAGTCCAGAGTGCTTAGAAGCCTTATAATTTCATTATCTCCTCTACCTCTGGGGTTCCTGCTTGCCTCATTGTGGAATGAATGCCAAGCTTTTCTTCAGCTAAAACACTATACATATTAACAAATGGAATATAGAACAGAAATGACTCATGCATAGCTGGAGTTTCACCAAGAGATCACACAATAAGAACTCAAAAATGATAGGCTTTCTTGTCTTCCAGAAGAGAGCCACCCATGTGGAGCTCCTCTCTGGTCTTCCCTTCCCAGTGCCTGCTGCCTTCCCTCTTCTTCCCACCTTCTCACTCTTACTGTTTCTTCCTCAATTTCCCAGAAGATTTCAAATGACTCGTCCTATACCTTGGTGAACTATTCTTGGTGAACCAGCTAACCTCTACTTGTAGATCTGGATTGCTAAATGAGTCAAGACAATCAGTCACAAAGCAGCTTCTCATTTAACAGAAGCATCCTTTCTCAGAAGACAATGGTGAGGTCAATGGTAATGTTTTTTTCCTAACGCAAATGGAAAATGTCATGAGGAATTAACATAGTTTTCTCTTAGGACACCTAACAATTTTTAGCTGATACCATATGTCCTGAGGGAGTGTTAACAAGAGCTGCAAAATTTTGGCCACAGTTAATGTATCTACCCATTATCAAAATCATATCTTATGATACTTCATAATATTATAACCAGTATTAAATATGAAAATAATATTATTACAAAGAAGAGTGAGGTGATCCTTACTTGGAAAAAATATCTTTTTAGGAATTGTTTGAGAACTGAGTTCTATAATTCCATGATTCTGTAATAAAATTATCTAACACTTACAAGCTTTCCAGAAAAAAATAAATCTTGAAAGCCAAGGAATTGAAACAAGTAGCAGAACTTGAAGCTGAATAGTTAGAATCCCACAAACAGAGAAGAAAGAATTAGGAGGGAGTATGAACAGGATTTGATATTCCAGAAGCAGGTTGTTGGTGGAAGCATGAGGGACTAGTTTAGACCCCTGCACTGGAGGCTAGGGGGTTAGGGTCAACTAGGGTTAGAACATCCAGGAGTTATGAGGTCCCTATAGAAGAAGCTGTCAAATGGGGCCTTCGATGATGATTCAGTTAAGATGAGATCATTAGGTGGGTCCAAATCCAATCGGACTGGTGAAAGGGGAAAGTCTGGACAGAGACAGACATGCACAAAGGTAGAACATCATGTGAAGTTAAAAGCAAAATTCAGGATGATGCCCTCACAAGCCAAGGAATGCCAGAGATTTCCAGCAAATCACCAGACGCTAGGAGAGAGGCATGGAGCAGATTCTCCCTTCCAGCCCTCAGAACAAACCGACTCTGCTCATACCTTGATCCCCGACTTCTGGTCTCCAGATGTGAGACAAAGCATTTCTGTTGTGTTCTGAGATGCCCAATTTGTGGTACCTCACTCCAGCACCACTAGGAAACAAATGCAATGTCCTGAGAAAAATTCCCAGAAATGCAAATATTTGGTAAAAAGGTGTGAATATTTTGAATGGTCTTAATATATGTTGCCAGGTTGCAAAATTTTCCCAATTGTATGCTGATTTTGAACACCATTAACTGTGAGAGTATTCGTTTCAAATGTAATCTCCCCAGAATATGATTGTTTTTATAAAGTTTGCTAATGTAGTTGACAAACTGTATCACACTGATTTTGTATTCAAATACCTTTGATTACCACTGAGATTAACTACTGTATACACTGAATAGCCATTTTTGTTTTCTATATTGTGAGCGCTAGGTCCTGTCCATGTCTTTTGAAATTATGTTCACATCTAACTTTCAGAATTATGCACCTTTTTCCTTTGCTATTTGTATGAATTCCTTTTATAGAGTGGATAGTAATTCTCTTTCTGCCACACTCAATGCAAATTCGTCTCCATGTGGTGTTATTTTTATTTTGGTTCTTATCCTCTGAATATATATTCTGACAGAACTACGTTTTTGAGGGATGTTAAACTTAAATATGTCAAGATGCTTATGTTAGTTATACTAGGTTAGAATTTTGCTATAAAACATACTTACTTAATTCATCTAGAATATATTATTTAGAGATAGGGTGTTAAGTGAGCATTTACTTTGTTTTATTAATAAATCATTAATCCAGTAACCCCATACCAACTAATGATTTATCCTTCTCAAAATGATGAAACATTGCATATATAAATATTATATTATATAATATATGAAAATATAAATGTATTTATATAGTATTTTATATATTCTATAATATTATTGAATACAATATATAACATATGTAATAGAATATAACATAATCTATAATATATAA
>PISX010025789.1:0-25572 GCA_004024625.1 Mellivora capensis | reverse complement strand
TAGGGGGGCAGAAAAAGAAGAAAAGAAACAAGATGGGATTGGGAGGGAGACAAACCATAAGTGACTCTTAATCTCACAAAACAAACTGAGGGTTGCTGGGGGGAGGGGGTCGGGAAAGGTGGGTGGGGTAATGGACATTGGGGAGGGTATGTGCTATGGTTAGTGCTGTGAAGTGTGTAAAGCTGGCGATTCACAGACATGTACCCCTGGGGATAAAAATATGTTTATAAAAAAATAAAAATTAAAAATAAAAAAAGAAAACAATATAAAATATTAAAAATAGAAATACCATATGATCCAGAAAAAAAAAAATAAATGTTATAAAGGAGTCATTATAGTCTTAAATATATAATATAATCTACTAAATCTTAAGGATATGAAGATCTTATAAGGACAATACATTCTTGATTTTTAAAAGCATCTTATTGATAACTGCAATAAGATGGCTAAATATTTCTATGTGACCTATTATTTATTTATTCTAGTTCATTATTTTCAGTTGGGGATTTTATGCACCCTTGAGTTATTAATATAATAGACTGTAAGGATTTCTCTGGCAACATGTTGGTAGGAGAGTACCCATTTATATAATAAAATAAAATGCTGTAATTTTTATTAACATGTCATGATTCCAGTAATGCACTAAGATGCTCATAAAAATATTAATTTTGATTTATGGCCTAGATAAGGACTAGATAATAAACACGGAATGAAATAATTGCAAATGATTTAGATCCATGGATAGCCTCTAAATTAGCCATCAACTAAGAAGGAAAAAAAAAGTATAAAGACATCAGTATGATTAAATAAATGTGGATGTCTGTTCATTGAACTAAAACACATAAAAAGACTGTAAGCATGTATGCTGCATGAAAAAAGAAAGTCTTCCCATATACCTCTATAAATGTGTGGTATTTACTTTCAATAATATTGGTCATTACACAGTAATGTAACATAAATAAAAATAAGAAAAATGTTAAAAGCTGCTCTTACTTTAGGTATTGTTTTTGTTTGTTTGTTTCCTTTTGGCACATTGTTTGCTATATTCCAGTTCCTTAAAATATATTTACACTTTTCACTCTACCTTTTGAACTAGTTAAAACCCAATCATTTGTTCAATTTGCCTGCAGGCAAGGAAAAGAATACACAGACTTTCTCCCTGTATTTAATGCTTTGTTGATGGCATTTATCTTCATAAGTAATATTTATTGTATTTTCATGTTTATAAAGATGACATAAGTTACTTAATAAACTTTATTTTTATTTATTATTTTTTTAAAGATTTCATTTATTTATTTGAGAGTGAGAGAGAGAGAGAATGAGAGAGAGCAAGCATGAGAGGGGGAAGGTCAGAGGGAGAAGACTCCAGGATCATGACTCAAGGCAGTGAGCCACCCAGGTGCCCCAAGAAACTGTTTTTAATTAAAGAAAACAGTTTTTAATTAAAGAAAAGAATATTGTAAAATACAACCATATATACACCCCCAGATTTAGTTGTTTTTTTTTTTTTTAATTTATTTGACAGACAGAGAGAGATCACAAGTAGGCTGAGAGGCAGGCAGAGGGGGAGGGGGAAGCAGGCTCCCTGCTGAGCAAAAGCCCTATGCAGGGCTTGATCCCAGGACCCTGAGACCATGACCTGAGCAGAGGGCAGAGGCTTAACCCATTAAGCCACCCAGGTGCCCCCAGATTTAATATTTTATGAAGACTTTGTATTTTCTTCAAAACATATTTTAATGACTATCTAACATTTAATAATGTTTAACTAGTCCTGCACTGTTTTAGATGTTGGCTTTATTTTTAACCCTATAAATAATGTTAGGATTAATATCCTTGGACTTTTAGTCTAACTTCAGTTCCTCACAAAACAGAGCCAGGAGGAAAGCCTGGATACTTGAACTTCCTATGGTAAGTGAACACAGGGAGCAGGGAAGAGAGGCAGGGAGAACACGGAGTTAGGGGATGGAAAAGGCAAATAAAGAGCGAATTATAGATTTAAATCCTATGGATGGCTGGACTCCAAGTCCCTGTCCACTATGGAAGAACTGCGTAAATATATCCCCAGAATTGTGCCTCCTAGGACAAGCAGATGATTTGTTTTGTTCCCCTGCTTTTCTCACCTCCTAGCTGTCCTGGACCGTAGCTGGAGCAGCTGAGCTAAGGAGGTTTAGAAGAGGCCTGGGGCAGTAAGCAAAGGCCACAGTGAGCACTTGAGTTGTCAGCATCTGAGAGACCTCCTCCAGGAGCTACAGCAAAAATGAAAAGTGGGCCCTGGAGCAGAGGCAGGCAGGAATAACTTCTCCAGGTGGGGCGGAGAGGCAATGAGAAGCCAGGGGGATTTGGTCCTCCCATGGCCCTCCAAGCCCCTGGCCTCCACCTGGCTTGGTTATTGCAACTCCTCCCGGAGACCTAATGGTGGCAGGAGCGACTGCTGAGAGACCCTGGACCCTCTGGAGTCCTGGTCAGGCCAGAACCCTCGGAGCCCCCACCAGGACACCTGGACTCTTAAACAGGAATTGAACAAATCTGCCAGGTTCCAAGTATTCCTCCTCTACTCAGACTTTTCCATTAGTATGCAGACATAGCATTATTTCTCCCATCTTAAGGGGGGAAAAAATCCTTCTTGACTCTCCTTACAGCTATCATTGCATTTCTCTCCTTTGCAGCTAAACTGAAAGCTTTTTTCCCACTCACTGTCTCAAATTCCTCTTCTACTTTCTTTTGGAAATATTTCAGGCAGGCTTTTGCTACTAATCCACTGAAACCTTCATTGTCAAGTTCACCAATTACCTCCCTACTGCTAAATCCAATCTCAGACCTCCTCTTATTTGACCTATTAGCAGCATTTGACACAGCTGTCTCTTCTCTTCCCTTGAAAAATTTCTTCATTTGACTTAAAGACTTTTTCCCCGTGCATCACTGACTGTTCCGTCTTGGGCTACTGGTGTGTTTTCTACCCATGTTTCCTAATCTTAACATTGCTGTAACTAAGGCCTCACATCTTGGTCTGCATATCTTTCCAATATATAGTTTATTTCTTGACCATCCCTTCCCGTATCCTGAATGTAAATACCATCAGCATTCTGATAATCCCTAAATTTATATTTTTAGCCAAACCTCTATTTGAGCTAACAGCTCACTTGGATATCTAATAGGCATATGGAATTTGTAAAAAATGAAACTCCTGATTTCCCGTTCTTACAACAAACAAATAAACAGAATATCTCCTCTCAGTGTCTTCCACAGTTTAGTGTTTTCTCTATTCCTCAAATGTTTAGGTCATTTCCTTGACTTGTCTTCTTTTGCCTGTACCCATAAGCCCTAAGTCCATCTCAAGATGCATCATCTCTAGCCACCTTGGCCCAACTCACCTTTCACTAAGATTATCGCAAATCTCAGAAGTAGAAGTTATCCTTCTACTTTGTTTAATCCCCTCTTAATCTATTCAATACACAGCAATCACAGTGATCCTGGAAAAGCATTCATTAGAGTATGTTTCCTATTCTCCTCCTCCCTCCAGTGGCACCCTGTATCTCTCCAACTGAAAACCATTATCTTACATAGTGAGGCTTAAAAGGGTATAAACACAATCTTACATCCTTTCTATCCAAGCACTCACAAACTATTATCCTTCCCATTTTCTTCACAGGAATCTCTAGCTTTTCCTTGAAGAAGAACTCGCAGGGTACATTCAGATCTTAAATGGTCTTTGTATTTTTTGTTCTCTCTGCCTAAAATGCCTTTTCACGGTTTACCTGCATCACTACCTTTCATTACTTTGACCTCCCTATTTAAATTGCTACAACCACTTCTTCGCTGCCATTCCATTCTCCTTCCCTTTATTATTACTTTTCCCTAGTACCTATCACCATTTAACATACCGCATGTCACACCTATTCTCTTTTATAGTTTTCCTCTTTACTGTAACTTTCTTGAAAAAAGAAATTGCTGACCATTTTAATAACTGTTGAATTTCAGTGATAAGGATAATATCTGGAATATGTTAGATATTTAATCAATAGAGTAAATGTAGAATTAACCTACAATTTATCATTTTATTCTATACAGATTCAAAATTTATGGATAGCCCATAGTAAATATTCAATGAATATTTTTGGATTAAAGAATAAATAAAATTTGGGGCGCCTGGGTGGCTCAGTGGGTTAAGCCTCTGCCTTTGGCTCAGGTCATGATCCCAGGGTCCTGGGATGGAGCCCCACATCGGGCTCCCTCCTCAGCTGGGAACCTGCTTCCTCCTCTCTCTCTGTGTGCCTCTCTGCCTATTTGCGATCTTTCTCTGTCAAATAAATAAATAAAATCTTAAAAAAAAAGAAAAAGAAAATTTATATTTTAACATATTTTTATTGGTGGATTACTATTGGCCAGACACTCACTTTATAAATAAAAGTCATGGCTGATTTCTTTACAAATTGAGACATCACTAAGAGTCTGAGTTCTTTCACTTTCTGTGACTATCTCTCTAAATGTCTTCTATGTCTCCACATTTACTATGGAGATATGGTGCCAACATTGATACATAGAGCAAAATTATGTTCTGTGAGAAGAAAAACACCCTTCTATGACACATCTGCCATATCACTCCATGTTGTGAAAAGGATCCACAGAGTCAAAATGAAGTAATACAAATAATAAGATATTATGCACAATTTTTTTTCTCAATCTTCATCTCCAAGGTAAATATGGAAATGAAGAAAAATCTGACTTCATGTTCTTTAAAATTTCACTGTAAAATCATTATTGGATGCCAACAATATTCTTGCCCATGTTTTTGTAGTTTCCCTTCTCATTCTTTATATATTGAATGATTACTGTGTGTTAGATACTTATGAAAAAAAAAATCACTATTTGTAAAGGTCCTTCCTAAAATTACCACTCAATTTCCTTGTAAGAGACAACTATGACAACTGGAAAATGAGGGAACTGACAGTTTACTCATCCAGGGAGGATGTGAAAACATAATAGTAGACAAGAGGATATGCTATTATGGCCCTTTTAAATCAATTTCTCAACATAATTCTATTTCATTATTTATTAATTTACTAATAGTTTAACAAAATGGGCCAAGAATCACTAGTTAAATATTCTAGGTGTTTTGAATTTTCAAACATTTTCTTTAGTGTTTTAGAGCAAGACAATTTGAAGATGTAGAATATCCAAAAACAAATGTTAAGCACAATTTCATCAAATGCTAAGTTGTCTCTATGGGAATATAAAAACTGTTCTCTTCATTAAGATTGCTCATTTAAAGAGTGGACCTTAAAGGATTTTTTTATTGAATATTTAACTGCCTAAGCCAAATTTGTCATTACATTCAGCAAGTTGGCTGCTTAAATCTGTCTCAGAAGAACTTAGAAACTAATCAATAACAGTAAAAATAAAAACATTCTAATGATTTAGCATTTCTTCTGAGTAAAACTAATAGAAATCGGATTATTCGAACTGTGATTTTCATTAAGCTGAAAATCCATTTATTTTTTAAAGGAAGAGCTAATGCTTTCCATACAGATCATCAAACTTTAGATAGTATTATAATGCAAAAATATAATCCAAAGCATATTGAGTTTTAAATTACAGTTTGAAGGAAATTATTTCAAGATGTTTAGAAACTAATATGTTAAAATAATGAGTACCAGAATATTATCATTTACCAATCATATACTTAAATGAAAAATTCTTTTGTCTAATGTCATACATTTAGTTTGCATAAATTAATTATGTATCAGCTTTGAAAATATTGAATTTTTTAAAAGTAACTCTAATAATGTCCTTTTCAAAACATATGATCTCTCTATAATTAATTTATTAAAGTTAATAATGCTAAATTCCATCATATTCTGGTTTAAATTAAATTTATTTTTATTCTACTTCAGAACACAAAACCACTAAAAGATTGCCAAATACTTTAATGTATTGTAGTTATTTTGCTAATTAGGAAAATAATACTCCAATATTTCAAATGCTGACCTTCCAACTCTTAGTTAAATGATATACAAGTTCTTTATTTAAAATAAGATTTATCATAATCCTTTAAATGCATTGCTTACAATTTTTTTAACCTAAATTAGTTCAGTTAAAAAGAGACTTAGGATTTTGTTTTTTTTTTTTTAAGATTTTATTTATTTATTTATCAGAGAGAGAGAGAGCGAGAGAGTGAGCACAGGCATACACAGAGGGAGAAGCAAGGAGCCTAATGTGAGACTCGATCCCAGGATGCTGGGATCATGACCTGAGCTGAAGGCAGTCGCTTAACCAACTGAGCCACCCAGGCATCCCAAAGAGACTTAGGTTTAAAGCATATATATATATAGAGAGAGATTAAAAAGGAATTGCAATAAATAAAGAAATCAATGATTTTCTTCCTTCAAATCCAAACAGCTTAAAAATAATCTCTTTCTGGCATTCTGCTGTTATTCATGTGATCATCAGATAAGCTGGTTAAGATAGTTACTACTTAGGTAGTATTCAAGGAATTCTCACATATGTTCTTCTAGTTTCTCTCTTCACCTTACATCTGAGATAAGCAGAACATGACTTGTTTTATCACTGTTTATGAGAGCAAAAGTAGATGCAAAGATATAATTTGCCAAATTGAATGTTAGAAACTGTGGGTGCTTAACACCAGTAACTAATTCCTGTGTTGTCTTCTGAATTTGAGGGCAGAAAATATAAAAATAAATAGTTTATCAAATACATAAAGTTGATCACAATTTACATATGTTCTCATATGAGACACCATTTTACTGCTTACAAAAGTTTACCATATGCTCCTTTTTGAAACTATTCATTATGATAGCAAATATCTACAAAGAGGGCTTATTCTAAATGAAAGAAAGAACCAAATTTGAAATTCCTTAGAAGAATACTTGGCTTTGGTGAGTTTTTCTTTATTGTTTATTTTATTTGATTAATTAATGAGACAGCTTTGTTAATTCTAAATGTGTTTCATTACAAATAATGTAACAACATGAACTTCTTACTGAGTATCTTTTGGTACTAGGCTTTATAACAGTTTTCAAAGTTTGTCTTAGAGTTTTTTCTCAAAAATTTTGATTTACGTTTACTGACTCCAGAATTCAGGTAAAGAAAATGAGTCAGATTTAAGCAGATGGCTAAGATTATATGTAAGTGGAAACAGCAGGAACAGTATTTGCTGGCGCTATATATATACACACATACATACATATACATTTTTTTTCAATGCTAAGACCAAGTGCTAACACTTGTGCTTGATAAAGTTTTCTTTGTTTTAAAACTTTGTTTACTTACATACTTTTGTTTATTTGCCTTTTTGATTTATGATACATAATATAAAAACAAGTTATAAAATACAAAATTTTTCATAAACTGTTTACAAAAGGGTTCAAAGTAGGGTGTAGAATAATGAAAGTTATATCTTCTGCCAGTCCCCTCTTTCCATTACTTGAGGCAAACACAATTTACTCAGCCTTTTGGTGAATCTTTTTAAAGATCACAGTTTAAAAACAACAAAAACAACAACAACAACAACAAACCCTGTTATTAAAAAAAATCACTGTATAGAGTACAGTCTATGTAATACTCTGATAAACTTTGTCTAGATATTACTGAACAATATATTTCAGAAAGATAGAAGGACTTATTTCATTTAAGTATTTTAGTTAATGGTGAGATGATAAGTCGCAATTTTCCTTTTGGAAAAATTTCCAGGTCTTATCTGTCATGTGACTTTTTTTCTTTTATATTTGTTCATAAAGATTTTGTGTGTATGTGGCTATGTTAGATCCTTTACTGGAGAGTTGAGTCTCACTGGCTCCCAGTAAAACCCTTCTTTTCTGTCTGAGAGTGTAAGAATCAAAGATTCTCCTAGGGCCCGAAGCACAAAAACAAAGGTGGTGATTCTGCATGTTTCTGTTTGCTTGTTTATCACAGAATACTTATACAAAGAAAGTGACAGAAAATTCTGAACATCCACCTCTATTACATTGATCCCCAGAGAGTGCCACCCAATTTGCACAAGCCTACTCTGAGAGAACTGTCCAGGGTTCTACTCTCATTATCCTTTATTTCTTGAATATGATTTTCTGTCTTTGCTCATACCACACAATGTCTTTATATTGAAAACATTAAAGACTGACATTTTCAGTAAGATATATTTGCATGGGCAATATGAGTCCATTGTTTTATTGAGACTTCACTGGATGCTTTCAACAGCTTCAGCTGTGCACACATAGGGGCCAGGATCTATCAGTCGGTTATATGAGTGAGGGGTCCAACTGGCATTCTTCTGTTTTGTTTTGTAGACATATGGAAATTTGAAATATTTAGGTTACATAGGTCTATAGCCTTTCATAAAAATGCAAGAATAAATGTTTTAAATTGATAAACTTGGCCAGACAACTTGAAAACAATCACTTGACTATATTTCTAGGGCTGCTTAAATTAGGAAAACACAAAAATCAAATTAATAGTCTTTACATTCTCATTTCCCAACGCTTATTCAAATAACTTTTGAATATTCTTATGTTACATTTGTTGTGGTAAGATTTATGTATGTAATGTAAGACAATTTCTTGCTTTTTGACTCCAGGGAAAATTCAAGCTGGTGATCAGCAGGCCTACCCAATTATCAATACTAATGACATTCCCTTTTTCACTAAGAGTCAAGAACTCCATACTCGATTTATTTGTAATGAAGGGACTGGGTGGGTTTACAAGCATCCTAGTTATTGAAGAGTGTTCAGAGGAAGTGATTTAACTGAGCAGGAATAGATCATTGTCACTGGGAGACCCACTGTTCATGGCAAAAAGAAGACATGTCAGTAAGTTTCCATAAGTTCACTCCCACTTGTTTTTCTGCTGCTGATGATTTAGAAGCTTGTGCAATGCAGCTAGGCAACCATTTTGTGCTTATTTTTCTTTTTTTTCTCATTCTGCCTGTCCTGGTCAGGTTTCCCTATCATATGTCCTTTAGGTTGTCATCCTAAATTCCAGTGATTCAGTTTCACAACCAACCTGGGTAAATTTCTGCCTCTTTATCCTTGCTCTTTCCAGAGTTTTATATTGTATAAGTGGTATTTATTACTTCCTTCATCATTATTTAGTGCTTAATTAAGTCTCAAAATCCTTCTATTTTCCCAAGACCATCTTGGGAAAGATGTTTTGGTTTCCACTGTCTCCTCTTCCCCCCACATTGAAACAATCTATGGAATTTTATTTAAATCAAACTAATCCCCTGGGATATCTGAGTTCATAAAGGGAAAGTTTGGTGCAGAGGTAAACTTCCTTCTATCCTCTTAGTTTTTGTCACTGGGTCTGAGAATGAACAGTAATAGGAGAAAAGCGTATAGATTTAATATAATAATTTTATGTGCACACAGAAATCTTCCGAAGGAAAATGAAGACCCAAAAGAGCAGTTAGGACTGAGAGCTTATATACTTTTGTTTGTTTGTTTGTTTAACAAATAATCCCTTTTGGGGAAAGTGACAAGATAAATGGGTTTGTGCTGGGGCAGTAAATTGTGGGAAAGGGACTAGGAAATATATGGGCAAAACCAATGAAAGATAAGGATTATTTTAGTAGGTATGTTTGTACAGATAGAGTTGGCATCAACTCACCCTCCAGAAATAAGAATGTTTTTTTCCTGGGAGAGGAAGGGCATCTTTCTCATGGGAAATTTTATAATGTGTTTAGGTAGAAACCAGAAGTCAGAAAACCTTTCCTGCAACTGTTGTTTCTCAAGTAACATTAGCTCAACATAATCAATATGAAAAGTGGCATTTTGGGATTGGCATGTTCTGATCCCCTTCATGGAAATAGGTAAAACCTTAGTGATTATGTTTAAATGTGTTTCAGTGGAAAGCACATTGGGGGGGGTGGATAGAAAGAATGATAATTAGATTGTTTCCTACACCCTTTCCTATCCATTTTACAAGACTTTTCCTATCTTTCTCTATCTCATAACTAAACATGGTCTCTGTTGCAAACTTAAGGAAACTAGCAAATTGGAAAAACTTTTGAAACGCAAGCCCCCTTTTAGAGCATTCTTCCTTAAATTAAAGAGAATGCACTTGCTCAATTAAAGGTGCTTTATAATGCAATAGAAAATAGTAATGGCCATTAATTCTAACAACCGAACCTCTGCCATTTATCATTCAATAAATTAATAACTTTAATGTATTAAGAACAGTAATATATTATATAATTTAATGTATACATGTATTAATGAGATAGACATTATTAAATATATTTTAAAGATCATCAAAGTGATCAATTTATTTTTCTCAGAAAAATAAACTAACAAGTATTAGAATTAAAATTTGAACACAGACATTTCTTACTTCAAATCCTTTATTTAAATTGCTGAATTATACCTTTTTCTCTCTTATTAGTCCTAAACCTGATCATAATGACTTAACCTGGACTTTAAGCAACATATAAAAGCAGAAAGAAGAAAAGATCTTACAACAAATTAAAGGTAGATGTCTGTTCTTTCTTGATTGTTCAGTGAGAAATGCTCTTTCATTTTAAACATATTTCCTATCCATACATCCAGATTACCTCCTTGATTTTAAGAATATATCTTTTAGATTTTTGAACATATTGGATTTAAATAGAATGTCTTTATGTTTGCCAAAATCTTATTCAAAAATTATTTTTCTGAAGAAGGTCTAACATACAAAAGTTACAGGCCAGTTCACAGATTCTCCTTATTTTTAAAATTAACTGTTCTCCATATGGAGATGTCTAAAAACATACATTTTCAAGAGGTCTTGAGATAATCCAAGTAGTAGAATCTGAGAGTTGGCAGTGAGGTGAATGGAATTTTTTCATACCAGTTCTCAAGGAATAATTCTCCTCATGACCAATTTTAATTTTAAATCAGACAAGCTCGAATGACTATCAGAGTACATTGAAGGAAAGTCCAACATGGGTGTATTTTGTATGATAATAGAAAGTCATTTCAAAGATCTTGCTTTTTGAATAGTTATAAACTATTTTGTTTTCATCACTAAGGAAGTTTCTTTTAAACATAGTACTAACTAATTTTGCAGGTTTTATTAAAATAAAAAGTAGTGAAGAAAACTCATATTGGAATTGTGGTGGGCCTGCTGGCTGGTGGTGTTGGCCAGTGGCGGTTGGAATTGTGTTACGGTCTATGTGAGATGAAACTTCAGCTCTATTTTGCATTACTTTCCTCTAACTTTATTAGTTAAACATGAGCCAAATAATGTTTATCCTACTAATACTACTATTAACAACTAATAATGAAAATCCAATTTGTATAATCTCTGTGAACACTGTATCAGAAATATAGTTAACCAAGATATATTCTAACATTAAACTTTAGTGTTTTATGAAGGGACATTTTGAATATCACAAATTTTTTAAACTTCTAAATATTTCCATAGCCTTTAAGTAAATATCCAAATGTTGACATTGTATAAAACATACTTTCCACCTAATATTCCTAAATGTCTACTATTTTATGACATTTATCATGTAAGAGGAATGTAAAATCAACCTATATTTTATACCCGTATAGATATGTAAATTTTCAATTCATTTCCTTGATAAAGGAAAAGATGTAAACTCTGAGTGAGAAAAATGTTTATTTAGGAGACCAGTAACTTAAATTCTCTAAAGTTTATCAAAGTAATATATGGATCAAGGTGTTAAAGCAACTAACGCACAATCTACATTTTGTGGGAAAAGGGAAGCCACTTTGAGAAAGGAAAGTGCTTAGAGATGTGTTTAATAAATCCAGATTTAAAACATCTCAAAAATATTTGAAACTTAGAAATAATGAAAGAATATGGGTGATACATCCTTTCAATGTCACATAAGGGTGAAATCCATCCAAGGATTCTTCGGGAAAATGTACTTAGCTAAACTTACTGTTTCTTATTGCTTACAGTTTCCAGACCTATTAAAGCTACATGATAGTTTATAGGTTTTTGTTCAGTAGTGGTACAGGATAATTCTCAGTGAAACAGACAACTCCAAAGGGTTCTGCCCCTATTAGATATTAAACATGTGTAGCTAATCCAGAAACCCAAATTTATAGTCTATTAACTAGTCATAAAATCTCATGGCTTCCCTCATTATATTCCCCCCAAATTATGAAATTACCTTTTTATATTATACTTCAACAAAAGACATTCATATATGAAGGAATGGATACAAAATAAATTGTAACATGTGATCAAATGGTGTCTGAAATGTAGGAATATATGGAATGATGTCTGTAAGTTAACATAAGTAAAGTCTTTCAAAAGTGCTTTGTAAAACCTAAAGAGTTTTGGAAGAATAACATGTCACAACCAAACAAACTAAAACAAAACCAAATTCAACTCTTTCTATTGATCCCTTACTTCTTTTTAAAATTTTTTTTAAGATTTCATTTTTAAGCAATCTCTATATCAACATGGGGATTGAATTTACAACCCTGAGACCAAGAGTCACATGCTCTACTGACTGAGCCAAACAGGTGTACTCCCAATGCCTTATTTCTGACACTAAAAATAATATTTTCTCAACTATATCAGACCATTACTCCCTTAAAAAATAAGTAATACATCTTGCTTTTGGAGCAGTTTTAGGTTTACAGAAACAATGAGCAGTAAGTACAGACATACACACGGTTTTTCCTATTAGATTTTCACATTAATGTGGTATACTTGTTACAATTGATGGACCAGTATTAATACAGTACTGTTATTATTATTAAAGTATAATTAACATACAATGTTATATTAGTTTCAGGTGTACAATATAATGATTTAGCAATTCTATACATTACTCAGTGCTCATGTGACAAGCATTTTCATCAGGTTAACAAACAATGTTATTAGCATCTATTGCCTATATTCCTTATGCTGTACTTTTCATCTGTGACTTATTTATTTTGTGACTGGAAATTTGTAGCTCTTAATCCCCTTTATCTATTTCAGCCATTCCACTACCCACAGCTTCTGGCAACCACCAGTTTGTTCCCTGTAGTTAAGTCTATTTTTCATCTCTCTTTTCTTTGTTTTGTTTCCTAAATTCCACAAAGGAGTGAAACTGTGTATTTGTCTTTCTCTTTCTGACTTATTTCACTAACCATTACACCTTGTAAGTCCATCCACATTGTTGCTAAAGGAAAGAGTTTGTTCGTTTTTACGACTAAGTAATATTCCATTTTATATACATACATACATACCACATTTTCTTTATCCATTTATTCATGGATGGACACTTGGGGTTTTTCATATCTTGGCTATTGTAAATAATACTGCAATAAACATAAGGGTTGCAATCTTTTCAAATTAAGCTTTTCATTTTCTTTGAATAAATAGTAATGGAATTACTGGATCATATGAAAAAACTCCATACTGTTTTCCACAGTGGCTGCACCAATTTGCATTCCCACCAATGATAAACAAGGATTCCTTTTTCTCAACATCCTTGCCAAAACTTGTTATTTCCTGTTTTTGTTTTTGTTTTTTTAATTCTAGCCAGTTGCTAGCTATAAGGTAATATGTCATTGTGACTTTAATTTACATTTCCTTGATGATTAGTAATATTGAGCATCTTTTCATGTGTTTGTTAGCTATCCATATGTCCTCTTTGGGAAAAAAAGAAATGTCTATTCAGGTTTTTCATCTATTTTTAATTAGTTGATGATGACGTGATGATGATGATGATTACTGGTGTTGAGTTGTATAAGTTCTTTATATATTTTGGATATTAACCCCTTAACAGGTGTATTATTTGGAAGTATCTTCTCCCATTCAATAGACTGTCTTTTTGTTTTGTTTTGTTGATGCAAAAACTTTTAATTTTGGTGTAGTCCCAGTAGTTTATTTTTGTTTTTGGGTCTTTTGTCTGTGCAGACATACCTAGAAAAATTTTTCTGTGGCTGATGTCAAAGTAATTACTGTCTATGCATTCTTATTGGAGTTTTATGCTTGCAGGTCTCACATGTAAGTCTTCAATCCATTTTGAATTTGTTATGGTACAAGGTAAAAGAAAGTTTCATTTCTTTTGCACATCCAGTTTTCCAACACCATTTGTTGAGGAGACTGTCTTTGCCTCATTAGATAGTCTCTCCTCTTCTGTTGTAAGTTAATTGACCATGTAAGTGTAGGTCTGTTTCTGGGCCCTGTATTCTGTTCTATTGATCTATGTATCTATTTTTGTGCCAGTGCAATGCTGTATTTATACTATAGCTTTGTAGTATATCTTGAAATACTACTGGACTGTGATACTTCAGCTTTGTCCTTTCTAGAGATTATTTTGGCTTGGTACATTATTATTAACAAAAATCCATCTTTTATACTAGAGATCATGTTTTGTGTTGTATGCTCCTATGGATCTTGACATATGTAAATGTCATGTATCTACCATTACAATATCATCAAGAGTAGTTCCATTGGCCTAAAAAACTCCTGTGGTGTGCTTATTTATATCTTCCTCCTTCTTCCTCTGAAAACTTAGTAACCACTGATCTTTTTTACTGTATAGTTTTACTTTTGTAAAAATATCATATAGTTAGAACCACAGTATACAGCCTTTGCAGAGTGGCTTCTTTCAGTTAACAATACATCTCTAAGAATCCTCCATGTCTTTTGATGGCTTGATAGGTTATTGTTTTTTAATCACTGAATTAATATTCCATGATATATGCTATACCATGTGGGTTTTTTTTCTTCATTTACACTGAAGGATATCTTAGTTGTTTCCATTTTTTTCAGCAGTTATTGACAAAGCTGCCATAAACAATGTACAAAGGTTTTTATGTGGATGCAAGATTTCAAATCACTTTGGAAAATGCCAAGGACTGTAATTAGTTGATCATATTGTAAGATTTGTAAAAAATAGAGATTTAGCTTTGTAATAAATGGCTAAACTATCTTCCAAAGTAACTTCCAAAAAGTTTGGATCCCCACTATCAACGAATGAGAGTTCTTGTTGTTGCATATTACTGCCAGCATTTGGTGTTGTTACATTACTCAATTTTTATAATAAATAATTTGTGAAGTTTTATTTCATATCCACCAAAAAGTCATGACTGAAATTATCTGGAATGCATATAACTTAAAATGAAATAAATGTTCTTTTTTATTAAACAAAAATAGACATGATTTATTATACCATAATTTTATTTCAAAATGTGTTTGGTCTTGAGTAAGCCTAATAGCACAATACAGTAATTAGATGGTTTCAACTTAAGCAACTATTAGTGAGAATGCAAACACTACAAACACAGAATGATCCCATTGTATTTTATGAGTGACTCAAATATCACAAATGATGGTGGTTATCAGAATAGTGATTTTTCTGAAATCTGAACAAATATTGATAAAATCCCAAACAAAACAAAGTCTTCCCTTAATTTGTGTTGCAGTTACTTCCTGAATATGTCAAAGTATATTTAAATATAAATATGCAAAAAATAAATTCAATGCAAAAAATACATATCAATATTTATACTCAAGTCTTAGGTAATTATAAATAGAACTTTAATGTACAAAACCATTACCTGGAACATTTGAAAACCATCAAGGACATGGACCTGCCCCATGTAGGATGTAGGAAGATTTCTTGGCCCTAGCCCATAAATTTCAACATAATACCATCTGCATAACAAACAAAGTTGCCCTGAAAATTAAAAACAAACAAACAAAAAAGCCCACATTGGGCTATAGTATTCCAGTAAGAACCACTGACCTGTATCACATGGGGCAGGTCAAATTCATTTAATTGTAAAATATAAACAGATGAAATATTTAAGGTGTTTTATTTATTTATTTATTTATTTATTTTAAAAAGATTTATTTATTTATTTATTTGACAGACAGAGATTACAAGTAGGCAAGAGAGGCAGGCAAGGAGAGAGAGGAGGAAGCAGGCTCTCCGCAGAGCAGAGAGCCGGATGTGGGGCTCGATCCCAGGATCCTGGGATCATGACCTGAGCAGAAAGCAGAGGCTTTAACCCACTGAGCCACTCAGGTGCTGCTCAGGTGTTTTAAATATGATAGTTTAGATACTGGTAAAAATAAAATTTCATTTCAGTGCAATGATCTTCAAATCCACTCTTTTATGTGTCTGAAATAGCATCTTTTATAATTTAATCAGATGGAGGAGATCCTCTTTCTTTACTACTTCTACTACAATTATCATTCTATTATTTTTCTCTGTCTTTATTCTGAGTATATCCACACCACACTTTTATTAATAAGGCCCCAAATCTCTACTAAATATTATTTCCAATGTTTTCAAGGATTATCTTCCTTTCATATCTACTGTCATTTTTACAATTTTATTTATTGGTTTTCAGCTAGTCTCTAACTAATGGAAAAATCATCATCTGTTTTTGAGAAAATTTAAAAAACTTTTGTCATTTTACATTTGTTTTTTCTTTTTTAAAATATTTTATTTATTTAATTTGACAGAAAGAGAGAAATCACAAGTCAGGGGAGAGGCAGGCAGAGAGAGAGGGGAGGAGGCTCCCTGTTGAGCAGAGAGCCCAATGCAGGGCTCGATCTCAAGACCTGAGATCATGACCTGAACCAAAGGCAGAGGTTTAACCCATTGAGCCACCAGATTCCCCTGTCATTTTACATTTCATAGACTCAATTAGAATTTGTATATGTTTAGCATTAAAAATTGTAAGAAAGAAGCTGTTAGGTTGAAGTTCAGAAGATTCCCAATAACTGTGCATGACCAAAAAGAACAAGAAAGGAATGGAAAAATGTAGTAAATAGTTTGGGGGAACAGGTCCTATATATTTGCTTAAAATAGCAAGTTGATTTTATTGTTGGTTTATATGTGTTTATGGAATAATATATGAAGTCAATGAAGCAATTACTTATTTCTCTTAATTGAGTCTTTGTCTTTTTTATATATTTTCTGAAATGATGTAATGGTTATATTAATTTATGAAAACTTTCTTAAAGCATATATTCAAAAGGATTCCATCCATACATTTTAAATTGTATTACATTGTGGTATTCTAAAGGGGAAAATATAGACACTTAAGACAATATCTGATACAAGCCTAGAGATATTACAGTTAAAAAAAAAGTGGGGTGGGATAAAAAGTGACTTTTTTTTGTTTGTTTTTGTAAGTTATAGCACTCTTGGTAAAACAGTGAAATCCTAAGAATTATTTACAATTTCTATGTACATATAGTCATAACCTTTTTTTTTCTTTTCTTTCTTTTTCATTTATTTGACAGAGAGAAAGAGAGAGAGACATCAAGAGAGGCAACACAAACTGGAGGAGTGGGAGAGGGAGAAGCAGGCCTCCCACTGAGCAGGGAGCCTGATGTGGGGCTTGATCCCAGGATTCTGGGATCAATACCTGAGCCAAAGGCAGAGGCTTAATGACTGAGCCACCCAGGTGTCCCTACTGTCATAATCTTAATCTATACACCCTAGTTAATATTGTAACACTAGAGCCACCAGGAGGCAATGACATTTCCTGATCTAATGCTAAGGTATAATCTTTAAGGTATATGGTTAGTTCAATAACATCTGTGAAAGTATTCCACTTCTTTCTGTTGGTTGGCTTACTTGTGTAAAAATTTGATCACTATTATTACTAAATAGTGTTTAAAAGAAAAACTTCACAATCACTCTTTGTTATTGTCATACATATATCAGGATATTTCCATGGCATATTCTTGAATGCAGGTATAGTAATTGGTTCTGTGTCTTTTTCCCTAACCATACTCTATCAGTTTTTTTTTAATTCATTTCAATTAAAGCCATTGATTTTAAAAAAAAAATCTTAATCTAAAACTATTGTCCTTAAAGCACTTTTTTTTTCCTGGATGTGTCATGTGATAGAATTTACATACAGAATGAATAGTTATATAAACTACAAACTCTCAAATCAGTTCTAATTATTCATTATCATATTGTCCACATGTATACACAGTATGTGTATGTGTATGTGTATACTACCCCCAAAATACATATAAATCAACAATCAACTTTAACTGTTTTAAGCAAATACAAAACATGATCTATATTCAAAAGGAGCATATTAGACTTGCAATGAACCTAAGAGTCTGACAATCTACTGATATTTGCTTTTTTTGCTTTTTTAATATAGCCCATTCAAGTGAAAGTACTCAGATTTCCTTGAATGTTTCATATATCCTCATCTCAGCCTCCTTTTCTCTATTATCTATTAAAAATATATATAGATATATGTACATATATGTAGAAAACACAATTTTGTTTTTCAATAAGATTGCTGTCCTTTGCAGACACAAATTCTGTCTAAGTTGGTGAAAGATGTGGGCTGCCTGAGTGACTCAGTTGGTTAAGTCTCTAGTCTTGATTTCAGCTCAGGTCATGATTTCATGGGTCAGGAGATCAAACCTTGCATCAGGCTCTGTGTTTAGCAGGGAGTCTGCTTGTAGATTCTCTCCTGCTGCCTTCCCCCCCTTTCATGTTTTTTCTCTCTCTCAAATAAATAAATAAATCTTTAAAAAAAATAAGTCGGCAAAATATATGAACAATAAATTATCAAAAATTAAGAAAAGAGAAAAATACTTTCAAATACTAACATTTTTATTGCTTTATTTCTTATGAAAACATATTACATTAATTTTGAATTCTTGATCTAAATGCCATTAGAGTAGGTATTGAAAGGGAGAAAAAAAGTCTTTTTAAAGCTTTTCTTCTCTACTTATCTTGGGTTCATTAGCTGTGGCCCTGTAAATTAAGCTGCAAAAAGATAAAGATAAAAATACATTTATTAATGTGTGTATTGCATACACATGGAAGTACTCAGTGATGAGTAACTCAAAGCCCTGGTTAAAACTTGGGCTTATATAGTGTTTTAACAAAAGTAGAATATATTTTGTAGAGTAGTAACAAGAGAAAGAAAGAGAACTTTGATTTCTAGGGGCATCAAACTGTGGAAAGGTAAATATTTATGGGAAACTAAAGGAAAATAAGGGTTAGTTATTAAGGATTGGTACGTAAATTCCTCTGGTGCCCTCTCTGAGATGATAAAAGTCTAGAGTTATCTCCAGTGATTAATTTCTGTCCTTCTGAAAAGAGATATGGATACCTTTAGAAATTTATATATGGCTTTTAGAAAGTAAATAAAGTGAGGGCAAAAAAAGTTCTCTTTTATCTGTTTTTTCCTCAACTGTCTTCAGCTCAGAATAAACAATATCTTGAAGTGACATCTTCTGATATCTCTCATTGGTGTTTTTCTAATTTACTGATAAGTTGGGAGCCTGGGTGGTTCAGTCAGATGAGTATCTGCCCTTGGTTCAGGTCATATTCAGGGAGGGTCTTGAGTTTGAAGCCCCCATCAGGCTCTCCACTCAGCAAGGAGTCTGTTTCTCCCTCCCTCTCTCTGTGCTCTCTCTCTCAAATAAATAAATGAAATATTGAAAAAATAATAATGTACTGGTAAGAAAACTAAGATATTTATTTAAAGAAATGGGATACTTTAACAAATTTAGTAAATAGAAACAAAGAGTTTAAGTCAAAAATTTATGATTTTAGGTATTCTGACAGTAAGGTATATAATGATTGTTATGTAAACTATTTATGGCTATTAATGTATGTTCCTTGATCTATCTCATTCAATAGTCCAGCAAGGTTTAAAAACAACCTGCCTCTTTTTTAAAGAAAACTAAGGAATTACATTGCTTTTCTGTATTATATCTTTCTCTTTTTATAAATGAATAACAGACATTTCATCAAGTAAGAGAAAAATCACATATAAAAATGCTCAAAATATTTCTAAAATAAATTTAATATAATGATTATTTATTTATTCTAGGAATATATGTAAGCATATATATTCATATTTTTAGAGTCTTTATTTTCTTTTCTATATTAATTTCCTATTTCTACTATTTATTTTATTAATATATATCTTTTTATTTTTAACCTTTTACAAGATATGCAGAGAGTCTTAGAACTTGACTTTTCCTATGTCCCTTATTAGCCAGAGGAAACTATTTTCACAATGAATGCTAGGAAAATCTCTACAATATAGCATAGATTTTTTATATTAGCTACTGCAAAAAAATATTTTTTCAACTTAAATATCTTTGAAAACTAATTTTATTATTATTCACTTTAAGATACTTGTAAATAACATTATTAGAGTATATTATGTGCTGGGTATTATGGCAAGTACACAATGGGTTTCATATGATTTATTTTAAATATCATAATTCTATGAGGAGATAGGTACATTGCTTAAGGTTATTACCCAGACTGCACTTATTAATCAGATTGATTAATCAAGCTATCCAACTTATTTGATAGACATACAACCAAGTCCCTCCATACCTGTGAAACCAAAACTCTCCTTAATACATTAATGAACTACTTCAGACATTCTTGTAAATTATTAGCGTAAAAAATAACAAAGTCCTATTTTTATAAAGATATACCTGCAAATCAACCTGAAATTTATAGATTTATGGGGAAGAGCTGGCTGGAAAATGGAGTGTAATCACCTAAGCACCTTTCCTGTCTGAGTACTTAAGGGAGTGAAAATGGAGAAGTTAAGCAACTGAAATAGCTCTCTTTGTTGATCAATGTGTTTACATACATTACTTATGTGTTTCTGGCTCCCTAAAGAAAAAACGTTTCTCTGTTCCAGAGCTTGTTCTTCATTTGAGTTGGTAAAGTTTGGTGTTTGGTAAGATCATGTGGGTCTGCTGTGACAATTTTGCATTATACATTTGAGATTAAACAATAGAATAGATTTTTTCATTCATCCTGTTTTTTTCCCACTGATGACACTCCTGAATGTCATATAACCAACTAGATGCTTATACATGGATCAGAAGGTGTTCACATATCTCAGCAAAATCTATTCAAATATCATCTATTTTATATGCATTTATTTAATTTGTATTCTTCGCTAGAAGTACATGGTTACATACAGGTGGATTTGTTTGATTAAATATTTATCAAAGAAGTCAAATTAATCCATTTTTATAGGAAGCAAGAGGCTAAACCTGTCTCTTTGTTTACCATTTTCTCCTCAGATTTTATCACAGGCTTTTACTAAGTCCACTCTTGGCAAATATTTACTGACTGAAGCACTCAAACTTAAAGATTATTTATTTATTTATTTTAAATATTTTATTTATTTATTTGACAGACAGAGATCACAAGTGGGCAGAAAGGCAGGGGGAAGCAGGCTCCCTGCTGAGCAGAGAGCCTGATGTGGGACTCCATTCCAGGACTCTGGGATCACAACCTGAGCAGAAGGCAGAAGGTTTAACGCACTGAACCACCCAGGCACCCATTAAAGATTATTTATATTTAATATTAGATAATTTAATATAAAATACTGCTACAGTATTTCCTAACTGTTGCCAAAAAAGCAAAAACAAAACAAAAATAAAAAACAATGAAACAATGAAACAAAGAAACCAAATAAATAAATAAATATTATTTATATTAGATGCATATATTTGGGGTAAAATAATCCCTCCATATAAGGACTTGTAAAAACAGTTTAAAAAAAATAACATTAAAGGGCAAAAATTTGATTGTGAATGTTAACTACATTAAACATTAAAAAATATCCTTCTTAAAACATGAACTTATTATGCCTTTAACTTTAATGCCAAATATATAAAAATTGTAAAATTTTAGTAATCTGATTAAGAAGACATTACAAATGAAACTGAGTTTCTTCAAATAAATGAGAAACAGTATTTAAATGGAATTATTAACAGTTGAAAAATTTTAGTTTATAATGAATATTTATTAGAAGTCCTGATTAGTAAGAACATCATAGGTTATAATTTTCCATTGTAAATTTCACAATTTGTTTTTTGCATTTTTTCCCTTTTAAAATTCTATGTATTTTGTTTCAGTTCTGTGAACTTTGAAGTACAGACCAATACTCTTTTGCTGGAATAATATCTTCTAACATCTTGTAATTGTAAATATGTATCTTCTTTGTTATACATTTTAAATGGGTTCAGTTCTCCCATGGACTCCATAGAGGAAAGAGTGTATCTAAAATCACTTCAGTAAAAGAGATTTTTCGACTTGTATCTTACTTGCCTCTTCGCTGTGATTCCCTGTTCATTAAAGATCTGCTGACATTGGCCATATTCCAATGTGTGAATAACTTGAAGAAACTTTCTTTTCCTAAATTGTTTTTTGCCTATCTTCTCTTATGTGCCCGCCAAATGAAGTACCATGGATCAATTGATTATAGCTATGCTTTCATGGATGGGACACAATTAGTTAATACTCTCTATTTTCTTTCCACACTAACAAGTATTTCTTCTAGATACAGTGCAGTTATTGATTTTTCATGTTACCTCTACTCATCCAGATCTATTCTGGACACCAGTTTTCTGATGGACATATTCTTTCAAATCTAAGAAAACCCACCTCTTTTGCCACTTTCAATCATCTTATTTACCACATGACGGAAATGTTTTATTTCTTCCTTGAGTCTAAATACCCCTCTGTTTTTTGTTTGTTTGTTTTGTTTTGCTTTTGTTTTTATTATTCATATCATTTATTTAGCTTAATTCAGATGACTACTTCATGAAATGTGTACACTTTGAATAGAATCAATCTTAAACTCTTGATGATACATATATATATACACATACACATATATACAGATACATATTATATATATGATGATACACAAGTTCTTTTTTCAAAGTAAAATTCAAACTGTGTTCAGTCTAACTAATGTGAATTGTTGAAAATGCCAAAATACACCAATCAAATTCATACTAGAAATGAAGGTGCAGGGACACCTGTGTGGCTCAGCTGGTTAAGCATCTGACTCTTGATTTTGGCTCAGGTCGTGATCTCATGGTCATGCGACCAAGTCCCAAGTCTGGCTCCATGCTCAGCATAAAGTTGGCTTGTCCCTCTCCCTCTGCTGCTCCTCTTACTTTCTTAAATAAATAAATAATAAATAAATAAAATCTTTTAAAAATGGTTATATATGCTTAATTTTGGTCCAAAATAATAAGATATCAGTAGACTCATTTTTATTTCTTACAAATAATTTAATAAATAAATTTTAAAGTAATGAAGTAATTTAATAAATAAAACTAAAAATTTTTGTAGGGGTTACTAGGAGGCTCAGTCAGTTAAGTGGATGCCTTAACTCAGGTCATGATCTCAGGGTTCCAGGACTGAGCCCATTGTCATTGCACTTCCTGCTCAGCAGGAAATATGCTTCCCCCTCTGCCCTTCCCTGTGTCCTTCCCCAGCTGTTGCTCTCTTCTCTCTCTTTCTTTCTCTCCTAAATAAATAAATGAAATCTTAAAAAAAAAAAAGTTTTTTCACAACCTTAAAGCAGTCCCTTAGTAAAATCTGATTGAATCTATCATCTATATCTCTATGTATCTATGTTTCTATCTGTCTATCATCTATCTATCTATCTATCTATCTATCATCTATTCGTCTATCATCTATCCATATGTATCATCTATCTATCTATCTCTGTCATTACTGACACCACTAAAAAGAAATACATATATATATAATATATGGCACATTCCATCTCACAAAGATAGATACAAAGGATGAGAGAAGTATAAACAGAGAAAGCTTGGAGATATTGTGGATTTAGTTCCTGGGCACTGCAATAATGCAAGTGTCACTATAAAGTGAGTCAAATGAATTGCTTTGTTTCTCAGTTCATGTAAAAGTTGTTTACACTATACTATAGTCTATTAAGTGTCCCATAGTATTAGACCTTTAAAAATGTATATTCCTTAATTAAAAATGTATTGCTAAGAAAATGTTAATCATCATCCAAATTTTCATTGAGTCAGTCCTTTTGTTGGTGGAGGGTCTTGCCTTAATGTTGATGCCCATGACTACTCAGGGTGATGCTTACTAAAGGGTAGAGAGGCCATGGCAATTTTTAAAAATAAGACCGAAACAAAGTTGGTCACATTGATTGACTCTTCCTTTCACAAATGATTTTTCTGTAGCATGGGATGTTTTTTTGATAGCATTTTACCCACAAAACTTCCCTTCCTTCCTTCCACTTCCTTCCTTCCTTCCTTCCTTCTTTTGAAATGTATTTCTTAAACCATGAGACTTGAAAGTTGAAATGACTCCTTGTGGGGCATCTGGGTGGCTCAATGGGTTAAAGCCTCTGACTTTAGCTCAGATCGTGATCCCAGGGTCATGGGATCGAGCCCCGCATTGGGCTCTCTGCTCAATGGGGAGCCTGCTTCCCTTCCTCTCTCTCTCTGCCTTCCTCTCTGCCTACTTGTGATCTCTCTCTGTCAAATAAATAAATTAATAAAATCTTTAAAGAAGAAAAAAAAAAAATGACTCCTTGCTCCATGGGCTGCAGAATGGATGTTGTATTACCAAGCATGGAAACACCATTCATCTTGTGGTAATATCTTGATCAGAGCTCTTGGATGACTGGTGCATTGTCAATGAGCAATCCTATTTTGAAAGGATTTCTTTTTTTTCCTAAGCACTAAGTCTTAACAGTGGACTTAAAATATTCAGTAAACCATGTTGTAAACAGATGTGCAGCCATCCGGGATTTGTTTATTCATTTATAGAGCATAGCAAATTAAATTTAGCATAATTCTTAAGGGGCCTACAATTTGCTGAATTGTAAAGAACTGACTTCAACTTAAAGTCACCACCTACATCAACCCCTAAGAAGAGATTCAACTCTCTTCAAAGCTTTGAAAACAGACATTGGCTTCTCCTCTTCAGCTAAAAAAGTGCTAATTGGCATCTTCTTCTAATAGAAGGCTGCTTTGTCTCATTTGAAAATTTGTTGTTTCGTATAGCCACCTTAATTATTGATTATAGCTAGATCATCTGGGTAAGTTGCTGCAGGTTCCACATCAGCATCTGCTGCTTCCCTTTGCACTCTTCTGTTACAGAGATGGCATCTTTTCTAAGACCTCATGAGCCAACCTCTCTTAGCTTCAGACATTTTCTGCTGCTTCCTCACTTCTCTCAGCCTTCATAGAACTGAACAGAGTTAGGGACTTGCTCTGGATTAGGTTTTGCACAAGGGGATATTGTAGCTGGTTTGAGCTTCTCTACAGACCATTGAAACTTTCTCCATCACAGCAATTGGCTTTTTTGTCTTCATATCTTTCATGTATCACTGGAGTAGCTTTTAATTTCCTTCAAAAACGTTCCCTTTGCATTCACAACTTGGCTACTTGGTGCTAAAGGCTTAATTTCGGCTTATCTTGGCTTTTGACCTGCTTTCCTCACTAAGTTTAATAATTTCTACCTTTGAATTTAAAGTGGGATATGTGCAATTCTTCCTTTCACTTGAACACTTAGAGGACATTGCAGGGTTATTAATTGGCCTAATTTCTTTTTTTTTAAATTTTTTTTTATTTTTTATTTTTATTTTTTATGAACAAATTTTTATCCCCAGGGGTACATGTCTGTGAATCGCCAGGTTTACACACTTCACAGCACTAACCATAGCACATACCCTTCCCAATGTCCATTACCCCACCCCCCCTTTCCCGACCCCCTCCCCCCAGCAACCCTCAGTTTGTTTTGTGAGATTGAGTCACTTACGGTTTGTCTCCCTCCCAACC
>PISX010025788.1:0-25689 GCA_004024625.1 Mellivora capensis | reverse complement strand
GGACCCTCAACTCTATGGTCAAATAATCTTCGACAAAGCAGGAAAAAATATACAGTGGAAAAAAGACAGTCTCTTCAATAAATGGTGCTGGGAAAATTGGACAGCTATATGTAGAAGAATGAAACTCGACCATTCTCTTACACTGTACACAAAGATAAACTCGAAATGGATAAAGGACCTCAATGTGAGACAGGAATCCGTCAGAAGCCTAGAGGAGAACATAGGCAGTAACCTCTTTGATATCAGCCACAGCAACTTCTTTCAAGATATGTCTCCAAAGGCAAAGGAAACAAAAGCGAAAATGAATTTTTGGGACTTCATCAAGATTAAAAGCTTCTGCACAGCAAAGGAAACAGTCAACAAAACAAAGAGGCAACCCACAGAATGGGAGAAGATATTTGCAAATGACAGTACAGACAAAAGGTTGATATCCAGGATCTATAAACAACTTCTCAAACTCAACACACACAAAACAGATAATCATATCAAAAAATGGGCAGAAGAGGGCGCCTGGGTGGCTCAGTGGGTTAAGCTGCTGCCTTCGGCTCAGGTCATGATCTCGGGGTCCTGGGATCGAGTCCCGCATCGGGCTCTCTGCTCAGCATGGAGCCTGCTTCCCTCTCTCTCTGCCTGCCTCTCTGTCTACTGTGATCTCTCTCTCTGTCAAATAAATAAATAAGAATTTTTTAAAAATGGGCAGAAGATATGAACAGACACTTCTCCAATGAAGACATACAAATGGCTATCAGACACATGAAAAAATGTTCATCATCACTAGCCATCAAGGAGATTCAAATTAAAACCACACTGAGATACCACCTCACACCAGTTAGAATGGCCAAAATTAGCAAGACAGGAAACAACGTGTGTTGGAGAGGATGTGGAGAAAGGGGAACCCTCTTATACTGTTGGTGGGAATGCAAGTTGGTGCAGCCACTTTGGAGAACAGTGTGGAGATTCCTCAAGAAATTAAAAATAGAGCTTCCCTATGATCCTGCAATTGCACTACTGGGTATTTACCCCAAAGATACAGATGTGGTGAAAAGAAGGGCCATCTGTACCCCAATGTTTATGGCAGCAATGGCCACGGTCTCCAAACTGTGGAAAGAACCAAGATGCCCTTCAACGGACGAATGGATAAGGAAGATGTGGTCCATATACACTATGGAGTATTATGCCTCCATCAGAAAGGATGAATATGCAAGTTCTGTATCAACATGGACGGGACTGGAAGAGATCATGCTGAGTGAAATAAGTCAAGCAGAGAGAGTCAATTATCATATGGTTTCACTTATTTGTGGAGCATAACAAATAACATGGAGGACATGGGGAGATGGAGAGGAGAAGGGAGTTGAGGGAAACTGGAGGGGGAGATGAACCATGAGAGACTATCTTCTCTGAAAAACAACCTGAGGGTTTTGAAGGGGCGGGGGGTGGGAGGTTAGGGGAGCCAGGTGGTGGGTATTATGGAGGGCACGCATTGCATGGAGCACTGGGTGTGGTGCAAAAACTATGAATTCTGTTACACTGAAATTAAAAATTTTTTAAAAATTAAAAAAAAGAAAATACGGCATATATGTTCAATGGAATATTATTCAACTTTTAAAAAAGAAGGAAGTTCCCTTTTTAAAAAATTATTAACATATATTATTTGTTTCAGGGGTTCAGGTCTGTGTTTCATCAGTTTACAATATTCACAGTGCTCACCATAGCACATACTCTCCCCAGTGTTCATCACTTAGTCACACCATCCCTCCCACACACCCCCACTCCAGCAACCCTCAGTTTGTTTCCTGAGATTAAGGATCTTTTATGGATTGTCTCCTTCTCTAGTTTCATCTTGTTACATTTTTCCCTCTCTCACCATATGATGCTTGGTCTTGTTTTTCAAATTCTTCATTTCAGTGACATCATATGATGATTGTCTTTCTCTGATTGACCTTTTTCATTTAACATAATACCCTCTAGTTCCAACCAAGTTGTTGAAAATGGCAAGATCTCACTTTTTGATGGCTGCATAATATTCCTGTGTGTGTGTGTGTGTGTGTGTGTGTGTGTGTGTGTGTGTCACATCTTCTTTATCCATTCATCTGCTGATGGACATTTAGGCTCTTTCCATAGTTTGGTTATTGTGGACAATGCTGCTATAAATACTGGGGTGCATGTGGCCCTTCAGATCACTACATTTGTGTCTTTGGGGTAAATACTCAGGAGTGCAATTGCTGGGTCCTAGGTTAGCTCTATTTTCAACTTTTTGAGGAAGCTTCATGCTGTTTACCGGAGTGGCTGCATCAGCTTGCAGTCCCACCAACAGTGTAGGAGGGTTTGCCTTTCTCTGCATCCTTGCCAACATCTGTCGGTTCCTGATTTGTTAATTTTAGCCATTCTGACTGATGTAAGGTAGTATCTCATTGAGGTTTTGATTTGTATTTCCTTGATGCTGGGTGATGTTGAGCACTTTTTCATGTGTCTGTAGGTCATTTTGATGTCTTCTTTGCAGAAATGTCTGTTCATGTCTTCTGCCCATTTCTTGATTGGATTCTTTGTTCTGTGGGTGTTGAGTTTGATAAGTTCTTTATAGATTTCAGATACTAGCCCTTTATCTGATATGTCACTTTCAAATATCTTCTCTCATTCTGTTGGTTGTCTTTTGGTTTTGTTGACTACTTCCCTTGCTGTGCAAAAGCTTTTGATCTTGATGAAGTCCCAACAGTTCATTTTTGCCCTTGCTTCCCTTGCTTTTGGCAATGTTTCTAGGAAGAAGTTGCTGGGGCTAAGGTTAGAGAGGCTGCTACCTGTGTTCTTCTCAAGGATTTTGATGGATTCCTATCTCACATTGCGGTCTTTCATCTATTTTGAGTCAATTTTTGTGTGTGGTTTAAGGAAATGGTCCAGTTTCATTTTTCTGCATGTGGCTGTCCAATTTTTCCAACATCATTTGTTGAAGGGATTGTATTTTTTCCATTGGACATTCTTTCCTGATTTGTCAAGGATTAGTTGACCATAGAATTGAGGGTCCATTTCTGGGCTCTCTATTCTGTTCCACTGATCTATGTGTCTGTTTTTGTGCCAGTACCATACTGTCTTGATGATCACAGCTTTGTAATAGAGCTTGAAGTCAGGAATTAATGCCACCAGCTGTGGTTTTCTTTTTCAACATTCCTCTGGCTATTCAGGGTCTTTTCTGCTTCCACAAAAATTTTTGAATTATTTGTTCCATTTCTTTGAAAAAAGTTGCTGGTATTTTGATAGGGATTGCATTAAATGTGTAGCTTGCTCTAGGTAGCATAGACATTTTCACAGTATTTGTTCTTCCAATCCATGAGCATGGAAAATTTTTCCATTTATTTGTGTCTTCCTCAATTTCTTTCATGAGTATTCTAGAGTTTTCTGAATACAGATTCTTTGCCTCTTTGGTTAGGTTTATTCCCAGATATCTTATGGTTTTGAGTACAATTGTAAATGGGATGGGCTCCTTAATTTCTCTTTCTTCTGTCTTGTTGTTGGTGTATAAGGAAGGAAGTTCAGATACATGCTATAACATGGATGCACCATGAGGACGTCCCACTAAGTGAAGTAAGCCATTCCCAAAAGGACAGATACTGTATGATCACACATCCTAGAGTCATCAAATTCATAGAGACAGAAGATAGAATAGTGATTGCCCAGACCTGGGGGCAGGGGAATAGGGACTTATCATTTAACGGTACAGAGATTTAGTTTTTTGCAAGATGAAAGTGACAAGTGATGATGACAGTCGCTGTCACTGAACTATACACTTAAAAATGGTTAAGATGAGTAAACTTTGTGTTTATACTGCTTTAAGAAAAGGGACGCCTGGGTGGCTCAGTTGGTTGGACGACTGCCTTTGGCTCAGGTCATGATCCCAGAGACCCAGGATCGAGTCCCGCATCAGGCTCCCAGCTCCACGGGGAGTCTGCTTCTCCCTCTGACCTTCTCCTCGCTCATGCTCTCTCACTGCCTCTCTCTCAAATAAATAAATAAAATCTTAAAAAGAAAAAAAAAGAACTAAAAAGAAGGCAAAGAGGAAGGGGAAGAAGAAAAAAAAAGGGAAAGAAGGATGAAAGGAGGAGACAGAAGAGGAACAGCAAAGAACAACCACAATTGGTATAACTATTTGGAGAAAGCTGAAAATTCTTCCCCTATAAAAGGATCAACAAAGGCTCAGTGAATGTCATAGTTACATTTTTCTCTCCCACCACCCCCAACATGCGTGCACACACACACACACACACATCACTCACATTTCATATTATTCAGATAGATAATTTTTATGACTTTGAACCCAACCTAGCAATTCTATCTTCCAAAAAAATCAAAGAAAAATAGGATTAATCATAAAAAGATTAAAAACTCCTGTTTAGAAGGGACCAAATCATTTTCACTATGGGTAGATAAAATTCCATATATACATAGTAATTCTACAACGAAAAACAAGGAAAATGTCAGTTTTGTGAGGAAAGAAACATAGGTTGCTTGGGGCAAAAAACAGTAGCCTCTCAACTGTCTCCCTGGGGCTTTAAAAATTCCAAGTATGGTATATTTTTCAGACTGTTTCAGAAAGAACAGCTGATATCTAAACAAGCTGGGTAAAAGCTATGCCCAGCCATTTCTGTGGCTATTTGTGGCTTGTTGTGACATTTTCCAATCCACTTACTGTTTCATGAATCAACCAAACCAGGCTGTTTGTTGGATTTTTCTAGAGAGCCCGCCCTATGTGCTTCATGTTTCCATTCACACCATAGGGGAATACAAGTTCCTTTGATCCCTTTAGACCCAACCATCCCCAAAATACTGAGACCATGCTGCTTTCATCAGGGCCCTGGCATAGTTGAGCTGTGAAGCCAGCACTCAGCCTGCTCTCCCATCTTACCAGAGCCATGCTGGAGACACCATGGCTGTGTACGGTCAAAAGAGATCAAGCAAGAGCAACTTATTAGTGTAAATGTCCCACAGCTGGCCACCTTCTGGGATCTGTTTTTAGTTCTGCTTCCATTATCCCGGGAAGAAGAGGAAAAACCAGAAAGCCTTTCTTCATCTAGTTTTCTCTTCAAAACTGTCTCATGAGGAGGAAAAGTGTGCGAAGACTCGCTTCATATACGAGAAGTTTGAGAATTGGAGGAAGAGGAGGAATGACAACTCAGGAAACCACTTGAGAGCCTGGATTCCAGCCTAAGTCATAACCAATATCAAATTCAAGCTCCATCACTCACCAGTTGTGTAATCTTGGGCAAGTTACGTAAACTCTCTGTCTCAGTTTCTCACTAACAGTACGTGTTTCCGGGACACCTGGTGGCTCAGTCAGTTAAGCATCTGCTTTAGGTTCAGGTCATGATCCCAGAGTCCTGGGATCCTGGGATCTCGCCCCGCAGTGGGCTCCCTACTCAGCGGGGTGTCTGCTTCTACCTCTCCCACTGCCTACCTCCCCATTCATGCTTGCTCTCTCTCTCTCAAATAAATAAATAAAATCTTTGAAAAATGACAATAAATGTTTCCATCAAGTGGCTGTGAAGAAGGTGCCGAACTCAAGGCCTGTCACATAGAAAGAATAGATTATTGTTAACTATTAGTATGAGCATTATGATCATTAACAGACTTCCATTAACTCCTAGCTCTCACAAAGCTACTTATTTCTGTCCTAGTCAAGAGGTTCTCAGTGTGTCATACTCACAAGTAACCCCCCCCTCCAAAATCTCAGTGGCTTACCACAAAAGCTGTTTCCTCACTCTTGCAATGTGAACATCACAGCCAGCTCTGGCTCTCCTCTCCACCATTTTCATTCTGCATCCCGGGGGGATGAAGCAACAGCACTGGGACCACTGGCCGAGATAAAAGAGAGTCGAGTTAAGTACAAACTGGATTCTTAAAGCTTTTGCCCAGAAATGCCATTAGCCACTTGCCCTCATGCTCCACTGGCCAAAGCAAGCCCCAACCTCAGGTGCCCAGAGAAGTATACACCTCCCCCTTGAAGGGAAGCAGAGTGAGTGAACAGTAATAAACCCACCACGGTGGGAATCCTGAGATCAAACCTCTAAGGCTCTTCCCACCGTGCCATTCTATCCTTCTGTAAATTAAACTTGATGAGATCGGGGTTCTGTAAAATTTATTTTGTGGCGATACACCATTTTTAAAAGACAGACAGTTGGGAATCTTGTTCTTTTTCTGGGTGCTAGTCTTCCCATAAAATGATGTCACCTTCCTGTCACCTAAGAAGATGAAGCAACCTGAGGCAGCGGGAAGACAAGACTCTGCTCAAGCCTTACTGCTCTCTCGGGTACCCTGCTGCTTGGTGAGCCCCACTTTCTTCACGCCTCTGGCCGATGGGTGGTACACTGTCTCAGGCAGATATCAAAGGGACATTCTTCCATTCAATTCATCTTGCCATGTCACCTTTCAGTAACTTGAAGTCCTTCCACAAAGAGAGACTGGCAAGGCCATTAGCCCTATCCTTTGAGTTTCCAGTCATAAATTAACCCCCAAAATAAACTGAGTCATAGTCTTGAACGTATATCATAGAACCACAAAAGGTTAGCACAACCGAGTTCATCTTACTCAACTCAACATCTACTACAGAAACACTCCTTCAGATTGTCAGTAGATCTGAAAGCTTGAGAACTTTTCATTGATCCGGTCTCAGCTTGAATGCTTTCAGCAATGGGAAACTCATTACCTCAGAGACAAATGATTCCACTATTGGAATGTTATGACTTTTAGAATGATTCTCCTCTTGTTGAGCTAAAATATGGCTGGGCACAGATTTCAACTTTTTGTCCTAATTCTGCATTCCTCTAAAAATTTAAAAAATTTATTTTTATCATCCCAAGTAAGACCTTCTAGTACTTGTAGAAAGCCTGTGGAGTCTTTTCTTGGTCCTCCCTCCTATTTCTCCCACCATTTATCCTATAACAGGGATTCCAGAACCTCCCAGACCTACTTTACCAATCTGGCTATAATACATCCAGTGAAAAACTCTGGGACTTTTTCATCAGAGGCAAATACACCCCTAAGCCACTGACAAGGAAGGGTTGAAATAGGGAAGTCAGGGAAACCCATAACATTTGCGAATATAATTTATTGTCTTATTTGCATTCAACAAATAAAGAGTAATGAGATCCTTTCAGAAATACTTGGTGGTTGAGAAGGGAGGAGGAGAAAGACTGAATTTTACATTACATATTCAGCAACTGAGTCTACAATATTAAAAAGAAAGTGCTATTTGAGGTGATCTCATTATAAATTCTATTAGGAGGGCCTGCCTTTGAATGGTCTTCCAGAAGTAGGCACAAAGAAGACAAAATAGTTTTTTCCAGATACCCTAGGATGAGCAACCTGCAAGGGTGATCAGCAGCAAGTCCTGGAACGGAGAACTGATTTTCCACCCTGAACACCGAAGCAAGCCATCACGGGAAACAGAATTTTCATTTGGAATGTCCACTGATCTTGTAAGCCACAAGTCACACAACAGAGAACAAGGATGAAGAGAACTAATTAGCCTTTCTTAAGTTAAACCATGTATTATCAAGGGTCTATGTCAACCTTCCTTTGCATATAGAGCTCCTTCCTCACTGGATAGCTTCCTGACATGCTTCCTCCCTTACTTCAGCCCTCAAATGTCACCTCCCTTACTTCAGCCCTCAAATAGCTTCAGCCCACTGAAGCTGTCCCTGACTCCACTTAAAACTGCAACCCCCTGCCAACAGAGCCTCCATCCTCCTTTGCTGCTCTTTTTTTCATAGCACATATCACCATCTAGCATATTTCTCTCATTTTCTCCTTTATTACAGGTCTTCTCCTACTATAACATTAGATCTAGAAGGGCAGGGATTTGTATTGTTTTCTTTATTGTCCTATCCCCAGTACCTAAAACAGTACCTGTAACTTAGTATATAGTTTCTAGATTTTTTTAAGAAGACATAAGAAGTATCTCTTCCACCAGGCCATATATTCTAGCAGAGTAAATGGTTGATAAAACCAGTAAAATAAGCGGGGTAATATGGGTGATGTGATGGCAAACAAAAGACATGGTCAGAGAAAGCCTCTTGGGAGTGGTTTCATCTGAGCAACAGGGTGAGCGGTGAATGTGCCACGTGGATAGAGATGGTAGAAAAACATCCAATGGAACTTCAAGCATAATGCCATGAAGACAGAACAAGCTGGCTTAAGAATGGAAAATGAAACAACTGTACACCAACAAACTGGACAACCTGGAAGAAATGGAAACATTCTTATAGACATGCAACTTGCCAAGACTGAACCAGGAAGAAATAAAAAATCTGAATAGACTAGTTGCTAGTAACAAGATTGACTTAGTAACTAAAAATCTCCTAAAAAGTAAAGCCCAGGACCAGAAGGCTTCACTGGTGCATTTTATCAAATATTTAAAGAAGAATTAACACCAATCCTTCTCAAACTCTTCCAGAAAGTTAAAGAGGGAATACTCCCAAACTCATTTTTTTTAAAGATTTTATTTATTTGTCAGAGAGCGAGAGATAGAGCGAGAGAGCGAGCACAGGCAGACAGAGTGACAGGCAGAGGCAGAGGGAGAAGCAGGCTCCCTGCCAAGCAAGGAGCCCAATGCAGGACTCGATCCCAGGACGCTGGGATCATGACCCGAGCCGAAGGCAGCCGCTTAACCCACTGAGCCACCCAGGCGTCCCCCAAACTCATTTTATGAAGCCAGCATTATCCTGATACCAAAACTAAAAAGAATATTAGACAAGAAAACTACAGACCAATACCTCTTATGAATATAGATGTAAAAAATCTCAATAAAATAGAAGCAATCTTTATTCACCAGCACATTAACAGGATTATTCATCACGATCAGGTGGGATTTATCCCTGGCATGCAAGGATAGTTCAACATTTGCAATTCAATGTGATACATCACATTAATAGAATGAAAGAAAAAGACTATAGGATTACACAGAAAAAGCATTTGACAAAATTCTACATCTATTCATGATAAAAACACTTAATAAATTAGGCATAGATAAAACATATCCCACTATAATTAAGGCCATACATAATAAGCCCATAACTAACATCATACTCAAAAGTGAAAGATAAAAACTTTCCCCCTAAGATCAGGAATAAGCCAAACGTTCCCACTCTCACCACTTCTGTTAAACATAGTAATGGAAGTCCTAGCTAGAGAAATCAGGCAAGAAAAAGAAGCAGAAGCCATCAGAATTGGAAAGGAAAAGGGAGAGACTGTCTCTATTTGTAGATGGTGTGATTTTATATGTGAAAAATCCTAAAGACTCAATCAAAAAACTGTTGGATCTAATTAATGGATTCAGTAAAGTTGAAGGATATAAAATTAACATACAAAAATTAGTAATGTTACTGGGTATCTACCCTAAAGTTACAAATGTAGTTATCTGAAGGGACACGTGCACCAGAATGTTTATACCAGTAATGTGCACAATAGCCAAACTATGGAAAGAAACTAGATGTCCATCAACAGATGAATGGATAAAGAAGATGTGGTATATATATACAATGGAATACTATGCAGCCATCAGAAAAATAAAATCTTGTCATTTGCAATGACATGGATAGAACTAGAGGGTATTATGCTAAGCAAAGTAAGTCAATCAGAGAAAGACAATTATCTTATGATCTCTCTGATATGAGGAATTTGAGAGGCAGGGCAGGGGGTAGTGGGGGATAGGGAGAGAAAAAGTGAAACAAGATGGGACCAGGGAGAGAGACAAACTATAAGAGACTCTTAATCTGAGGAAACAAACTGAGTGTTGCTGGGGGATGAGGGGAGAGGGAGAGGATGGCAGGATGATGGACACTGGGAGGGTATGTGCTATGGTGAGTGCTGTGAATTGTGTAAGACTGACGATTCACAGACCTATACCCCTGAAGCAAATAATATATTATATAGTAATAAAAATATTATTAAAAATTAGTAGTGTTTCTAACAATAAATTTTCTGAAAAATTAATAAAGAAATTTGTCCCATCTACAATTACATCAAAACTAACAGTATATTTAAGAATAAATTAAACTAGGGAAGTAAAAGACCTTTACACTGAAAACTACAAGACACCCAATGAAATAAATTGAAGGGGGCACCTGGGTGGTCAAGCAGTTGGTTAAGCAGCTGACTCTTGGTTTCAGTTCAGGTTGTGGTCTCAGGGTCATGAAATGGAGCCCCACATCTGCCTCCATGCTCAGTGTGTAGTCTGTCTAAAAAAGACTCTATCCTTCTCTCTCAAATAAATAAATCTTTATAAATAAATAAGCAAATAAAGGAAGACACAAATAAAAAGGTGTCTCATGTTTATGAACTGGAAGAAGTAATACTGTTAAAATGACAATACTGTCAAAAGCTTTCCACGGATTCAATCAACATTCCAAAGGCACTTTTTACAGAAGTAGAAAAAACACTCCTGCACTTTATACAGAACCATGAAAGATCCTGAATAGCAAAAGAAATCCTGAGAAATAACAAAGCGAGAGTCATCATTCTTCTTATTTCAAGCTATACTATAAAGCTATAGTCATCAAAACAATATGGCACTGGCATAAAAACAGACACAAAGACCAACAGAACAGAACTGAGAGTCCAGATAAACCCAAGCATTTATAGTCAACTAATATTTAACAAGGGAGCCAAGATTAATCAATTGAAGAAAAGACAGTGTCTTCAATAAACGATACTCAGATAACTGGATATTCAAATTTAAAATACTGAAACTGGGGGGCACCTGAGTGGCTCAGTCAGTTGGGTGTCTGCCTTCAACTAAGGTCATGATGCCAGGGTCTTGGGATCGGGCCCCACCTCAGGCTCCCTGCTCAGTGGGGAGTCTGCTTTTCCTTCTACATCTCTCTCTGTGTGCTTGCTCTCTCTCTCAAATAAATAAATAAATCCTAAAAAAAAAATAAAATAAAATACTGAAACTGGGGGGCACCTGGGTGGCTCAGTTGGTTAAACATCTGACTCTTGATTTCAGTTCAGGTCATGATCTCTAGACAAACAAACAAACAAACATTAAAAATAAATCCTGGTAATGATTTTTGGGATATGACACCCATAGCACAAGCAACCAAATCAAAAATAAATAAGTGGAATTACAGCAAACTAAAAAGCTTCTTCACAGCAAAGGAAACCATGAATAAGCTGAAAAGACAACCTAAAGAATGGGAAAAAAATATTTTTAAATCATGTATCTGATAAGGAGTTAAAATTCATACAAGTCAGTATCAAAAAAAAAAAAAAAAACACAAAACAAACAAAAAACAAAACCTCAATTTAAAAATGGAGAAAGAACCAGAATTGACATTTCTACAAAGAAGATATATGAAAGACCAACAGGTACATGGAAAGATGCTCAACAGCACTGGTTATTAGGAAAATGCAAATTAAAGCCACCATGAGGCATCACTCTTGCCAGTTAGAATGGCCATTACCAAAAAGGCAAGAGATAAGAAATGCCAGCATGGATGTGCAACCGTTGGTGGGATTGTAAACTGGTATAGCCACCATGGAAACCAGTGTCGAGGATTCTCCCCCAAAATTAAAACAGAGCTAACATATGATCGAGCAATTCTGCTCTGGAAATACATCCAAAGGTAACAACAGTAACAAAAAGATACCTGCACCCCCAAGTTCATAGCAGTGTTATTTACAATTGCCAAGACATTGAAACAACCGAAGTGTCCACTGATGGATGAATGCATAGAAAAGTTATGGTATACATTTACAGTGGGGTAACTGAATCATAAAAAACCAAGGAGTTCCTACCCCTTGTGACACCATGGATGGACTCTGAAGATGCTATGCTAAGTGAAATGAGTCAGACAAATACTGTACCATCTCACTTATATATGGGATCACTTTTTTAAAAAGTCATCAAAAAAGAGATCAGACTTGTAGTTACCAGAGGTGAGGGTGGGAGGAGGAGAAATTGGAAAAATGTGATCAAAAGGTACAAACGTCCCACTATAAGATAGATAAGGACTGGGGATATAATGTGCACTATGATGGCTACAGCTAACACTGCGGTATGCTACATAGGAAAGTCGCTAAGAGAGCAAATCCTAAGATTTCTCACCACAAACAGAACATTTCTTTTCCTTTATTCTTCTTTCTTTCCTCTGATTGTACCTATATGAGAAGATAGATGTAAGCTGAACCTATTGTGGTAAGTCATTTCACAATATATGTAAACCAAACCATCATGTTGTATGCCTTAAACTTATACAGTGATAGTTGTTAACGATTTCTCAATAAAACTGGAAAAATACATAAACCTAACTTAGTTTTACTTAGGATGAAAAGATGGGGGGGAAAGATAATAGAAAGTGATCCAAGGACCCCGGAGGGCTGTGATCTGGAGAAAGGAGGGGTAAATATGGGAAGATGGACAGGAGCCAAATCCTAGAAGGCTTTCTTTGCCTATCCCCATCAGGAAGCATAGCGTGGGTGACCAAAGGAACCTTTTGCACCTGCTTTGAACACCGTTTCTTAGGTTCTCTGAGCTCCTTATTACTCAGGATTCTCAGCAGAAATGGACTCCCCCAAAAACCTGTGCACACGCATACACACATACTCACCAGCAACCATCTCAAACACTTTCTGTTGCTTTATGTCTTTGACAACATTCATCACTACCTGACATTTTCTTTTCTATATTTTCGGCCCCACTCCCCCTTCCAGAAGGCAAGCCCTATGAGGGTAAGTACCTTTTCTGTCTTACTCACCAATATTCGTAATGTCTAGAATCATGCTTAGCACATGATAGGTGCTCAAAATTACTTGATGCGAATCTTAAGTCACTGTCCCTGGGAAGCAGACCTGAGACAGAGATTTGTGCTCTGAAAGCTAATGAGGAATGGTCTTGGGAAAAACATGTGTAATCAGGTAAAAGGAGTAGAGCAGGCCAGAGGCAGCTGAGATAGAATGGCCCCATCGGAGATGCTCCCGAAGGATACACAAAAGGGCTCAGCCTTATAGTTCCACACAGACCAGTCCCTGCAAGCATGCTGTCCCCAGAGAGAAGGTAGGAAATAATTTGAAGGAAGGCAGCTCCCTTCAGCCAGAACAAGTCCTGCAGAAGCCATGAGCTGTGATGCATCAGCAGCTCACCCTCAGGGCAACTGGGGAATTGAGACCTTAGTTCTGAAAGGGGGTATTCAGGCAGCACATCACAGCACCTGCTGCAATAAATGAAGGACCAATGAATGAATGCATTCTTTACCTCCAGAACTTAAGTTAAAGCATCTCTAATCTAGTGGACCAGGTCCTTTACAGTCTTATCAACCCTATCACTTGCCATTATCCCCCTACTCATCTCAGCAATATTGTATTATAACATAATACATACATATATAAAACATACATACATAACCTTAAAGATACTTCCATCCTAGATGTTTTTGGGGGGGGGAGGGGCAGAGGGAGAGAGAGAATCTTAAGCAGTCCCCGCGCTGACATGGGGCTCGATTTCATGACCCTGAGATCATGACCTGAGCCAAAACCAAGAGTATGACACTTAACCAACTGAGCCACCCAGGCACCCCTTTACCCTAGATTTTGAAATCTGTTTTTATGTCACAAATAGTTCTAGCCCATTTCTGTTACGTATTTCATCATAGCTCTTGAAAATAAAGATATCTCTTTTATAGGCATGTCACAAACATTCTCATGATGATTTCAGAGTCAGGAAATTGAACCTGTTAAAGGTTTTATTTCCATCAACAGAGAAAGTCATATTAGAGCTAATGAATTCTTCACATTTGTTTTGTTTGGTGCTTCCTTATTACCTGGTTATTTTCCTGCCTTTGGCCATGAGGAAATTCAAGCTGGAAACTCCAGCTCCTCTGCTTTGTCTCAAAAACTGGTTTGTAAAATTTTACAATGTTTTTTCTGGTAAGTGAAATTGTTGAAAGAAATAATGGTAATGCTAAAGTGGGGCAAGTCACCTGCTGGAAAGTATGGCAGGTAAATAGGGAGGTAATAATAAAATGTCCATTTTCCTAGAAATGTCCAGGTCTCGGGGAGCTAGATCTGGGCAAAGAGCTTTGTCTCATGTTTTAAAAAGTTGTTTCCATGCCCATGCTTCATGCACTAATAGAAGAATTTAAGGTTAAAGTGACCCAGCATAATAGTTCTTCTCTTAAACCTTCCTTTTAAAAAAACCAATATGGGGGGGAGGTGGGGTAGGGAGAGGGTGGTTGGGTTATGGACATTGGGGAGGGCATGTGCTATGGTGAGTGCTGTGAAGTGTGTAAACCTGGCGATTCACAGACATGTACCCCTGGGTACCCCTGGGGCTAATAATACGTTATATGTTAATAAAAAAATAAAAAATTATTTTAAAAAATTAAAAAATAAAATCAAAAACAAAAAAAAATACCAATATGTAGCAGAGTAGCTAGAAAACACAATGAATTATTTTCATGCTTAAGTTGGGAAATCTGTCTCCCTGCCATGCAAATATGCCTGACATCCTCCTCCACCACAACCAAAAGATGCCCAGTACTAGGTTTCTGACTGGACAGAGACTCTGATGTCACCCAAACATGGAACCAGGAACAGGAGAATCATCTGAGCAAGTTACAAATCAACAGGAAGAGGGCCGTCCTGAGTAAATGCCCTTACTATGAGGTTTGCTTTCCTGAACCATCTGGACCAAGGTACAAAAGTAGCCTGGCCTGATCTTAAACATCAAGAAACAAAGGGAACATTAACTATAAAATTGACCAACTGAATTTTTCCATTGGTGCATCCGCTTCACAAAACAGTATGGAGATTCCACAAAAAAAAAATAAAAATAAAAACAGGACTACCCTATGATATAGCAATCCCACTACTGGATCGATCTCCAACAAGGGTAAAATTTCTATCTTGAAGATACTCCTACATTCATTTCAGCATCATTTCCAACAGCCAAAACGTGGAAACAACCTAAGTGTCCATTGACAGATGAATAGATAACGTATGATATATACACAATGAAATAGTATTCAGCCTTAAAAATCCTGCCATTTACAACAGCCTGAATGAAACCTGAGGTCATTTGATAAGTGAAATAAGTGAGACAAAAGGAAAGCACTGTATGATCTCACTTATATACAGAACCTAAGAAAAACAAAGTCATAGAAACGAACAGGTGGGTGGTTGCCAGGGGTGGGGAAAATGAGTGAATATGTCAAAGAGCACCAACTTCCAATTACAAAATAAGTAAGTTCTGGGGATGTAATGTACAGCATTGTGACTACGGTTAACAATGCTGTATGGCATATATAATTTGAAAGCTGCTGAGAGTAGATTTTAAAAGGTCTTATCACACACACACAGATTTAACTATCAGAGGTGATAGATGTGTTAACTATCATTTATTGAAGCAACCATTTTGCAATATATACATAATAAAATCACTATGTTGTAATCTTAAACTCACAAGTTATATCTCAATAAAGCTAGATAAGTAACCACCTTAAAATGACCAAATGTAATCAATATTATGAAATGTAGTGACTAGTGGTAGAAGAAGAAATGGCTTACTCGTGGCATAAAGAATGTGTTTTTTGGCAATGTCTTTATTCCAAGGGTGGACGTGCACACCAGCTGACCCGGGTCTCAACACAGCATTCTAATATTCTCAGACTAGCTTCCATCTCAACAGTGATCAACGTCATCATGTTCATCCATCAGTATGGCTGGATACCCACCGAACTGAACCTTGTCCACAATCATTATTAGCAGTTTGCTAAAGTTAGAGATAAGATAGAAAGAAAGAAAATGTGATGTGGGAAGAAGGAGAAAGAAATCTGGAGAGTTTTGATGACACATAACTTGGAAGCAAAAAGCACTCTCTGTTCTGACCCCTCCATATATATGGAACTTCTTCCAGAGAAGCTTCTTGAGAGAGATGAAGAAGGTTACCACCTGCATCGTATGTGTTTAAGGGCCTAGGAAAGCTCACTGCTCTCTAGAATACTTTTCCATTCATTGGATGATGTCAGAAGTACCATATTCTGGGCTTTGGGTCTTTGCGATGGTAGAAAAGAATGGAAGAGTCAGGTAACAGTGATTTTTTTTTTCTCCCTCACAATTGTCTAGGACCCTTCCTGCCTCTTTTTGGCTGTAAGCTGATTTTATGGGTGAATGTTAGCATGGGAAAGAAATCTTACTAATAAGCTAATGTAATGTTCACATTCTGTGAGTGAAGAATGGGGTAGGGGACAGAGCCAGACGGACCATAGATGACATGCTCAGGTTACTTAATGGGATAGACACAAAACTGGGTCTAGAGTGAGGGTCTCCTAATACTAGCCTAAGAACTATCACCCTCTTCGATCCTTCTGCAATGTTCTGTTTCCACAGGACTGACTTTCATAGATATGTGAAGGGACATAAGATAGTAGAACATCAAACTTAATGCAGTATTTAAATGATTCTTAGTGGGTTAAATCATGGAAGCTTAACCTGGTAGATGTTGGATGTGGTGTGGGAAAAAACTCATAGCACAATGTTATCTTTGGAAATTCTACATTTTTTATGTATTACAAACTACAGGACAACTGGACAACGTCTTCTCGGCTGATGACAGTTTGGAGAATCCAAATTGTTTTTCTTAATAGGGATAAGGAAAATAAATGATCTGACTTCCTCTCTCCTCACCCAAGGACCTTTTAGAATCTTCATGGGGGGACGGGGCATGCTGGAAGTAAGCATGGGTCCAAAACACTAGTCTAAAGCTCAGTTCTATCTGCTACAGCTAAGGTCATAGATGGAATGTTCTTAAAGTTTCACTTTACTTATTGAACAAAAGCTTAACCTCTTCATCTGTAACTGACTGCATGTAAAATGTATATCAAGAGAGAAAGAGCAATGAAAAACTATTGCCCCTGCTCAGAAAACAATCAAACACAATTCGCTTTTCTAAGGAAGCTCCACAGCATCATTTAGCTGTGTGAAGGACTACAGTCATTTTATTAGGACCATTACAGAATTAAACCGAAAGTTCTCACGAGGACTTCAAGGTTTGCATTCTGGCTCTTTTTCCTTACCATCCTCCTTGCTCATTCTACCCGAGACATGCTCATGGTCTTCCTATTGCTCAAACATTTCAAACTCCTACTTGTTATCAAACCTTTGCATTTGATGTTCTGTTCCCCTCTGGATCTTTGAACATCTGCGTTTTCTCCTAAGCCAGATATTGACTTATATATAACATTTCCTTGTAGAGCCTTTCCTGACCAGCCAATCTAAAGTGGAATGTTCCAGTCATTTCTCTACTTCTTTTCCCTCAAAGATTTTAGCACCATGTGAAATATGTATCTATTAATGTATTCATTGGTTATCCTCCAAGTAAGCTTCATGAGGACATGGACTTGATTTCTATGTTCATTGCTATATTCCCAATCCCAGCATAGTACCAGGCCCACAGTAGCTACTTAAGAATGAATAAATAACTGATTCACTAATTCAGTTGACATGGTAATAACTCCTACTCCTTACTCATCCAGGGACACAAAATATGTAGTACAGACCATAGAGATCATAGGTATCACATCATTTAATAATAAAATTATAAGAGAAATCATCTACTCAGAGTCTTCTCTTAGGCTAACACACATTTGCCGAGGCCACTAAAACCCTATGGGTTGGGTAGTTCTATTATCCATTCCATTTTACAAATGAGAAAACTGAAGTGGGAGAGCTTAAGAAGCTCAAAGTTACATACTTAGACGGTGAAACCCAGATTTGAACCCAGGCAGTATAATTGCACTTAAAAACCATCTTTATTTTTAACTTTCTGAGGAACCTCCATCCTGCTGTCCACAGTGGCTACAACAGCTTGCATTCTAGCAACAAGCATGAACGTTCCTTTTTCTCCATATCCTCACCGACACTTGTCTTTTTGATTCTCACCATTCTGACAGATGCAAAGTAATAGATCTCATTGTGGTTTTGGTTTGCATTTCCCTGATGATTAGTAATGCTGAGTATCTTTTCATGTGTCTCTTGGCCATCTAAGGGTCTTCTTTGGAGAAATGACTGTCCATGTTCTCTGCCCATTTTTAATTGGATTATTGGGGGGGTTGGGTGTTGAGTTGCATATATTGTAAATACTTATCAGATATATCATCTGCAGATATCTCTTCCATTAAGTAGGTTGCCTTCTCATTTTGTTGATTGTTTCTTTTTTGCTGATCAAAAAAGCTTTGTTTCGGGGACGCCTGGGTGGCTCACTTGGTTAAGCAGCTGCCTTCGGCTCAGGTCATGGTCCCGGCGTCCTGGGATCGAGTCCCACATCGGGCTCCTTGCTCGGCAGGGAGCCTGCTTCTCCCTCTGCTTCTGCCTGCCACTCTGTCTGCCTGTGCTCGCTCACTCTCTCTCCCTCTCTCTGAAAAATAAATAAATAAAATCTTTAAAAAAAAAAAAAAAAAGCTTTGTTTCGGTGTCAACTCAAGGTTTAATTTTGCTTTTGCTTACTCACCTGAGGAGAAATATCTAGAAAAATGTTTTTACAGTCAATGTCAAATAAATTACTGCCTACATTTTCTCGTAGGATTTTTATGGTTTCAGGTCTCACATTTAGGTCTTTAATCCACTTTGAGCTTGTTTTTGTGTATGGTGTGAGAAAGTGGTCCAGTTTCATTGTTTGCATGTCACTGTTTGGTTTTCCCAGAACGCTTTATAAGATAAATGGACAAAGAATAAGCTGAATAGATACACACACACACACACACACACACACAACGGAGTATTTTCAGCCATAAAAGAGAATGAAATCTCGCCATTTGCAACAACATGGATGGAGCTAAAGAGTATAATGTAAGTGAAATAATTCAGAGAAGAACAAATACCATAGGATTTCACTCATATGTGGAAGAAAGAAAAGATGGGAAGAGAAGACAAGAGAAGAGAAAGGGAAAAGGAGAAATGAAATAGGAAAAAGGAAAAAGAAAAAAGGAAGGAAGAGAGAGAAAAGCCAGACCAAAAAAAACAAAACAAAACAAACAAACAAACAAAAACACAAAAAACCAAATTCTTAGAGAACAAACTGGTGGCTGCCAGAAGGGAGGTGGGTGGAGGAATGGGGAAAATAGATAAAAGGAGTGAAGAGTACACTTCTCACAATGAGCACTGCATGGTGTACAGAATTGCCAAATCATCCTATTGCACACCTGAAACTACTATAACATCGTATGTTAATTACACTTCAGTAAAAAGAACTATCTCTTTCCATGCCCTCATTTGTGCTTCAGTTTCAGCCCTCCCTTAACTTACCCTACTTCTAAAATCAACTGGAGCTTCATTTGCTCTACTCTGAAGAGGAGCCTTTTTAGAAAATACTCTAACTCATTCTGGGGGACATCACTCTTTTCTACTCCATAATGTCATGAAAACAAATATTGCACCTGGGCTGCCCAAAATTGGGGATCATCTGAGCTTTACCATGGAATGCAAATATTTTTTAGACTTTGCTTGTCCCTGCTGCAGTTGCCTCATTTTGTAGTGATCTGCATCCCTGTGTAAACAAACTCCTTAGAAAGTAAGGAAGAGGACTTGCTGTTAAAACACAAGGAGAATAAAAAGCAAACAGAATCTAGCTTTTTTCCTGAACCTGAAGTTTCTGCTTTGATAATGCAAACCAAGCAATCAGCTTCAAAGTCCTCTGAAAAATCCTTGCAGGTAAAGGCCCCACACTCTTCCAAATTCCAAATCTTTCTTCAAGACCTGGTTATTCCCCTGCCTTATAGGGGAATTATCTTCAGAGCAGGAGAAGCAGTCAAGAGACAGGTCATTTGTTTTCTCTTCTTATTTAAAAGTCTGTTGCAATCCTGGTTGTGAAATATTTCTGAATCCAGATTTTCTACCAATCTTACAGAAACGCCAGGTTATGCCTGGGTGGTGCATTCATTAAGCTTCCCACTGGAGAAATTAAGCTGTCTCAAAGTCCCTTCAGAGGGACTTACTCTTCTAAGTGCTGGACTGAAGGTCTGGGAGATTGGATTTTGTTTATCAGAGCAAATAAAAATAAAATTTCAGTCTCCTCCTAACAAATTTAAAGGAAATCCTTGAATCACATATCATTCCCCTTTAAGCAGGCAGTCTGTGTGAAATGTTTTATTGTAAAACAAATCAATAAATGCCTTGAGGCACCAAAGTAATGTATATGCTTACAGAATTCCCTCTAGCCTTGAAACCTCTTTTTTTATATAAATATAGTTATCTTTAAAAATCAAACAAAAAGCATCTCTGGTATACTATCCAACATACCAACAAATCCAAAATAAGTAACTAGAGGGATGGCCTAAATCTGATAGTTCATAGAATGAGATAGTGGCTCAAATTCACTTCTAACCAGGATCGGTTTTATTAACCCACAAACCCTGGTGAATCTCAGTAGGAATCTCTTTTTAATTTGACAAGTCTAATGTATGTGAAGTTCAGCTTGAAGATGGTTAAAGACTTTTGGATTTAGAGTTGTCTGTGCAAGTATCATCATATCCCTGCCCACAGATTTGTCTAGACAAACAGGACTTATAGATTTGATCAGATGTAGAGAGAAGGGGTAGAAGGGAGAAAGGAAGAATAAAGGAAAGAGAATGGAAATAAATAGAAGAAAGATGATCTGTGCAATGGTTTGGGCTTAAGGATATAAGGTAACACATACCATATACCTTAGAAGACTGTATGTTCAGTCTTGTCTATTTCTTCTTCAAAGTAGTATTCAAATAGTTCTCAAGCTGTTTGGTATTGTCCTTGCATTTGCTAGTAGCTCAGAGCCTTGGCCACAGAAAGTTAGCTAAAAGCCTAGATAATTGATCCTATTCTCATTGCCTGAATGAAGTTATAAAGTCTTTTAGTCTAGATCCAGGGAAGTGTTACTACCATTAAAATGCAAACCAGTGTCTGCAAATTGTGGCCCACAAAGCATTCAGTCCCATGTGATATGAATCCATTTTCTAGAGGGGGATAAAGTTGCATGATCTGTTAAGTTTCAAAATCTTGGGTTTCAACAAAATGCAAATCCAATACATGACTCTTCATGAAGGAGACATTTATGCCAAGTTTTCCAAATGTTTTTGGGTGGAGAATGTCCATTCTGTCCCATGAAATGCGTGTTAGGACCGATTAGTCTAGACCAGTTTCTACTTTACCTCTTTCACTGAACAAGCTCTATTCTTTTTTAGGCATAACCAGATGGTTACAAAATCAGAAGACATACTTCACCTTACTGAAAATCAGATGACTGGAAGAGAAGCAAAAGTCTATTTTTCAAATTACTTTAACATTCTGATAACCCCCGAAGTTCCAGGAGGAGCTGAAATCATCTACAATGTAGCAGGAAAACCAGACCCCAAGAAGGAACCGTGGCATAACATCAGAATAAACTGAGGCTCCGATCTGACTTTACTGACTACTTACTACATGGCCTAGCCTGGGCAAGGTCTGATCATCTCTGAGCCTCTAACTTTCCTCTTTGATGCGAGGGTAATGATGCAAACTTCACAACATTTTGTGAGGTTTAAATGAAATAGCACGTGGGAAAGCACCTTTCTCAGAGTTGGCCTCAGAGCTCATATACCATTAAAGCATGTTCTTTTCCCCTCTCAGCAAATATTCCACTATTGAAGCCCTAAGTGAACACTGTAGGAAAACTGATGAAACATTACTCTTTAACTAAAAACAAAAACAAAAACAAAACAAAACAAAAACTTGAGAAACACTCTTTGGCATTCTGGTCTGGGTGGAGCAGATACATGGGTTTGATCCCACTCAGAAATGATGAAGCTCCTAGGCTGTTCCTCCCGAGGCTTCCTTCTGGAAAGGCCTCCTGTCAAGAAACAGGGAGATCAATCTCGTCCCAAAGGTCAACATGTTTGTCACCTCCTGTCTAGACTCTTGCAATGCTTGCCACCTGGACCTCCCACGGGGAGCTGTCCAGTGACAGCAGATGACCCAGACAGGACAGCACGCCTGCTGGTTAGGTCAGCCCACGGCAAGCACAGCACACCCAAGCCGATTCTCAGCGTTGGCTTAGCTGTTCAACGTCAAGTCCAACTTATGATCCAGGCTCTTGAATTAAATCACTAGGCAGTGATGAGCCTGGCTTTCAGGAAGACCTTTCCATTCCATACAGCTCACTGATCACATGTTAGACATGGAGGTATTGGGACAAGGACAGATATCTCTTCATTCAGATTTGTTTTCAATGCAAATAACTGACCCCACATGGGCTTCTAGGGAACAGTGTATGTGTGCCAGAGCCAAGAGGAATTGGCATGCAGTTCTGCTTCTCCGGACCAGAGACCAAGGTCCGGGACATCTCAAAGGATTCAAGAAGTAAACTGAGCAGAGAGAAGTTAAAAAAAAAAAAAGAAAGAAAGAAAGAGATCCAAAAGTAGCTAAAACTAGCATTCTTGCCCCCATTCCAGCTCTTTCCCCAGTTTATGGTCTTGAATTGCTTAGAATTCAAAATACATCCCACAAATCCTACACTGAGACATTTTTCCAGTAGGGGTGGTATCACCAACATTCTCAATTAGTCCCTCTTATATCTAGTCTTCATTTAAAAAGACACTGGAGGGGTGCCTGGGTGGCTCAGTGGGTTAAGCCTCTGCCTGCAGCTCAGGTCATGATCCCAGGGTCCTGGGATCGAGCCCTGCATCAGGCTCTCTGCTAAGCAGGGAGCCTGCTGCCTCCTCTCTCTCTGCCTGCCTCTCTGCCTATTTGTGATCTCTGTCAAATAAATAAAATCTTTTAAAAAAATAAAAAAAGACACTGGAAAAAAGCTCTGAGAAAGGACGATTATGTAACATAAGCCTGACCTATAGGAGATTCTCAGCTTAGGTATCCAGCCTTAGTATGTGGGGGCAAAGTGGGTCTCTTGGAAAAGAAAGCTGGTCCTTTCCAGGATCCAACCTCTATCAGCCTGATGGAGAATTAAACTAATTGACCATTGCGTGGGCTTTAGAAAATCAGGAGGCTGATCTTTTTATCACTTACACATTTGCCAGAAATATATTTACTTTTACTTAGATGCACATGGCTGCGAACAACAACAGCAACAGAAAAGAAAGTAGGTGAAAGGTAAGAAAGAGAACCCACCAGAATTAGGAAGAGAAGATGAAGGAGCAGAACACCCTCTCCCTGAAAGCCAGGAAAAAGAGTATGTGAGGAGGGGAGCAGAGGGAGAATTCACAGCTCTATACCAGATTACTGCAGTCAGCCACGGCTCTCTCAGTCAGCACAGCCAAATGAGAAAACATGGTGGACACCAAAGCTTATCCTCCAACCACAAACTGCACAGAATGCCTAAGGCCATTTTAAAGAGCTTTTTGTAAACAAAAAGCTTCCTTAATTCAACAGCTTCTGACACTCCTTTCCTTGGCGGTTTTTCCTGTCCTTTTCATGAAATACCCTTCCTCAACTCAGGACCAGATGGAACATTCCACGTAACAATCTGTGGGACTAAGATTCCATCCAAAGGTATGCAGTCTCTACAGGAACAGACAATTTTGCTTTGAGGTTAGTCCGGGCACACATTTTCCCTGTCAGGATTATTCACAGGAACTTGAACGTTAGTGCCCAGGCTGTCTTCTGCCCTCTGGGTCCTCACTGGATAAAACTCAAAAGGATTAAGAGGTTTCTCCATCGTCCTCTTTCCGAGCAGTCTGTCATTCATAGTGCATCACCCTCACTTTCCGAAAATGGCACAAAAATCCAGCCAGACTCTTCCAAGAAGGAATTATGTCACTCTTTAATCCTATGCTGCCACTTACGTAACCCAAACAAGCTCTTTTCCCAGGGGAGAAGGAATGCACCCTCGTTCTCTTTAGAGGCCAGGAACAGGAATATGGGTCTCCTGGCTGGATTGTTCAATGGTATAATCACAGAAACAGAGTGACTTCTCGTTTTTTTCTGAATGAACATTTTGTACTGAATGACACCCTCTCAAAAGGACCTCTACACTGTTGTCTATTCAGTATTTCTGATTCTTTCAACATTTCAACATTCCCTTCCCCTGTGGGTCTTATTGGTTTCTGACTGCTGGATCATTCTAAGGCAGAGCACCTGGACCACGGACATTGGGAGTAATGCAAGAGAAAAATAAAGAGTAACAAACAAGTTGGGCAATCATCTTAAGGGACCAAAAAGCAGGTCGGGCTACATGGGCAAGTACTAATTATATGCATACCATGTCTCAGTCCTAGACCTCTACCCTCACACTTCAATAAGCCTTCAGAGCATTAAGGAAGAAGCATCACTTCCTTCATAAGAAATTTGGATTTTCATGAAATCCTTTTCTTTTTCTCTTCATTTGTTCGGCAGGAGGGGTGTGGGGTATATCTCGGGTACAAGAATGATAAGATCTAAGTTCCCCAAGTCACAGCACTCTAGAATTGCATGCAGACTGGGGGGAAAAAAAATCCATACCGAGAAAAAAAAAATTGTTTCTCAAAGAATTCAAGATACAACTGAACCAAATTATCAACACTGAAGGGATACCCAAACAAAAGTAAACAGATAGTAGGATTCTTCCCCATGTAGAATGAAGCATGGAAGTATATTAAGAAGAAGTCTTAAATAAATGGAAAAAGGGAAAGTTTACACCAAAGGGATCAATATCTATGCAGGATATAAACTTAAGATAACTCTTGATGTTCTCTTTTGAAGGCAAATTATTGTATTTTTAAAGATATTAACTCAATAAATATTTTTTTAATATCTGAAATATATAAAACCCACAAAAATTAATGAGTTATACTTCCTAGGTACATGAATTTGGTAAGTAGTTGGGGAGATCTGACAAACTATAAACTTAGATTGTAAAACTTATACAGGTAGCTTTCCATCTGCTATCTAAAATAAATCTGGGAGTTACATAGAGGAAGCACTCATTCTTCTGCAATGCAAGAGAAAATGGAGGCTAACAGAAGCTAAATGATTTGCACCAAGATCATGCAAAAGTTATAAGATAAAAACCAGGTTCAAACGTAAGTCATCTGACACCAAGTCTGTTATAATCAAAGTAAAGTATCACAAGGGCCAAAAGGGAGGTGTGTACAGTCTTATTGGCATTCCATCTTGGTGAGGAGATCAGAGAAGATTTCATGGAGGTATTTGATCAGAGCTTTGAAAGAGGGAGTTTTGACAAACAAAGGGGACATCAAAAAAACTATAAACTGAAGGAAATCATTTTAAAAGAGCAAAAGGTAAGGAGGCCGAAACTAGTGCACATTTAAGAAATGGTGAGCAGTCCAGTTTGGCTGGGGCACAGGTTATGTAAAGGAGAGCACTGGAGACAAGGCTGGAAATTTGGGTTAGAATCAGGTCATGGAGCGCCCTGAATGTCTTGCAAAGGAATATGAACACTTTCGGCCAGCAAAGGAGAATTACTGAAGGTTTTTGAATAGAAAAATTATATAATCAGAATAGAGCTTTAAAAAAGATTAGTCTGGCAGGAAGATGCAGAATATTTTGGAAGAGGCTGAGGAGTTATGAGGCCAGGGCAATAATCCAGATAAGCAATAATAGGGGTCTGATCAACAATAGTGGGTGTAGAAATAGAAAGAAAATAAGGGATAAATACGAGAAATGTTAAAAATATAGACTCAAGGGGTGCCTGGGTGGCTCAGTGGGTTAAAGCCTCTGCCTTCGGCCCAGGTCATGATCCCAGGATCCTAG
>PISX010025787.1:0-25584 GCA_004024625.1 Mellivora capensis | reverse complement strand
CCAAACAACCTGGTCTGACATGAGACTCTGGCTATGGCATTTTTCTGAAAGTTCCTCCAGATGATGCCAGTGCGTGGGTAGGGTTGAGAAGCCCTGGTTTGGAGGCAAGGCGAGGGGACAAGACAAGGTTAGAGTTATAGCGTGATGAACCAGCCCCGTCTGCCCAGCCTGAGGGGGGTCCCCGGATGCTGGACTTGCAACTGCTAAACCCAGGACCACCCCTAGCAACCCAGGTTGAGTTGGACCCCTAAGCGTTCCCCAAGCCAGCTGGGTGGTATTTCACTCCCGCCTTGGCCACTCTTAGAGGAAAGGGTCCCCGCTGTCTGCAGGAGAGGCCATGGGGAGCCTGCTGGAGCCACCTGGTCATAATAGAGGGGGCAGGGCCGCAGCTGGACAGCGTGGAGGTGAGTTGGGGGCCCGGGGTCCAGGCAGCTAGGAAGGATGGGCAGACCCTGCCCCCCTGGGCAATCATGATTCTAACAGAAGAATTTTCCCCTGTGGTTTGTGGGCACTGCAGACTCATCATGAGAGTCTTTCGGGGTCAGGCCGGGACTGTTTTCTCCTCGGGAGCCCCTCCAGGGTCTGGCAAAGAGTAGGTGCTCAGTACACAGAGGTTGAGTGACCCGGGGTATCCAACACATTGACCACTGTGTCAGCCAGGAGCACCCAGGCCTTTCTCCGCTTCCTCTTGCTGTACATACCCCAACACTTTTTCTAGAAGGACCCAAAGCAGATGCTTGACGCATGGATGTTGACTAACACGAGGAAAATATTGACTGCTTTTCCTGAGGTGCTCCTTTCTCACTCTAGCCTCTTGCCCATTACCCTGTGAGGGCTTTGGGGGGGTTTCTCCTCATACCAATCGATGTGTGGGTTCACGCAGCCACACGAATAAAATTACTCTCTGGGGGCGCCTGGGTGGCTCAGTGGGTTAAGCCTCTGCCTTCGGCTCAGGTCATGATTCCAGGCTCCTGGGATCAAGCCCCACATCTGGCTCTCTGCTCAGCAGGGAGCCTGCTTCCTCCCTCTCTCTCTGCCTGCCTCTCTGCCTGCTTCTGATCTCTGGCTGTCAAAATAATAAAATCTTTTAAAAAAATTACTCTCTGTTCTTCTGTTTGATGAGTGCCAAAACCACCAGCGAACCCCAAGATCTTCTTACACTGAAAGAGAATTTTTAGCTGCTTCATGCTAAAGATGAAAGACTGCCTTTCTTGGCTTCCCCCGCAGTTAGTGGGGTCATGTGACCAAGCTAGTAGGAGTCCATCATGCCACTGCTGGGTTCTGCCTTTCCCTCTGGTGGAATACAGTTGTGATGACAGGAGCTGGAGCAGCCACTGTGGATCATGAGATGGAAGCCCTGAGCAAAGATGAGAAAGCCAGACAAGAGAGGGAGCCTGGTTTCTGTCCCATGGAGCCATGTGGTTTATTCTGAATGGCTGACAGGTTTACAGTTACATGAGAGAAATACCCTTCTACTGGTCTGTTAGAGCAGCCATAACTCTGTCTTGTCTCACACACCGGGTCGTGCATAAATGGCTGGATGGACGTTCATCCACTGTGGGGATTAGGGTTAAGATGGTTTGGCTCAGAATGGTCTGTGACCCAAGTTAGACCTACGGGCAGTCCTCCAGGGTCCAGGGGAGCAGAAATTGGGCACGAACAGAGATTCTGGGAATTGCCACGTGGGGATTAAGGACTAAGATGCTAACTACAGAAGACAGCAGTTTCTATAGGAGTCCTGGTCTAAGAGCCACAGGGGCTAAATCTCCAAAACACAAGGGCTACCGTGTATCTCTGCCACGTCTCCCAGGGCCCAGAGAGGTGAGCCAGTTGGCCAAGGTTCCAGGGGCAGAGTAGACTTGAGTCCAGGTGTGTGGGATCTGAAGCCTGCACTACCTCCCAATCCAGGTTCTTAGGAGTCGGGGCCCGCAGGCCTATCTCCAGACCCCAGCATTGGTCTTTGTTCCTGTCCCGCTTGTCCCCTGCAGGAGCCCTCACATTACAGGGCTGGGGGCAGGAAAGGTCTACAGCAGTGTTGGAGCCGGACGGCCTGGATCTTCTGCCTCAGAAGGGCAGCCAGGGCCCTCAGCAGGCTGAGGGGGCAGTTAGTTGGGCCCAGTGTGAGGTCAGCAGCAGCCTTTGCTGGAGCAACTTAGGGCTTGGCATGTTCAAGCTGGAAATATCGCTCTCAGCTGCCCCCTCACCGGGGTTCCTCCACCTTGGCCCTGTGGACACACTGGGCTGAATCACTGCGTCATGGAAGTCTGCCCTGGGCGCCGTGGGCGCTTCCCAGCACCCCTGGCCTCCACCCAGGTCCCAGAAGTGGGGAGACCACCTCGCCACCCAGTTGTGACAACCGACAGTGTCTGCAGACGTTGCCCAGTGTCGGGCTGAAGACACTGCCCTCATCGGTTTCTGGGGATCCTTTCCAGTTAGGGACACCGTGGCCTGCAGGTCAGGGCTTCCTCAGGGTTCCGCAGCTGCCCAGCGGGTCCGGCATCCCTTACCCCGTGTCCCACTGCAGGCTCCCACGGCTCCTTGTCCAGGGGCTCTCAGCCTGTGCGAACAAGAGGGGCCGCGAATGCTCCAGGGCAGCCCTGGGGCGGGGGGAGTGGAGAGAGGAACCCCCCCGCCCCGCCCCCGGCTCCCTGCCTTGCCGTGGGACTGACCCTCGGGTGCTCATCCCCTGTCAGGCTTCCTTTCCTTCCTGGGATCCTTCCTAAAGAAACCATTCCCCCCCCCCATCCTTTTTTTCTTTTAAAGATTTTACTTATTTATTTGACAGACAGAGATCACAAGTAGGCAGAGAAGCAGGCAGAGAGAGAGAGGGGGAAGCAGGCTCCCTGCTGAGCAGAGAGCCCGATGCAGGCTCCATCCCAGGACCCTGGGATCATGACCTGAGCTGAAGGCAGAGGCTTTAACCCACTGAGCCACCCAGGCGCCCCCTCCCCCCCACATCCTTGTCTCAGGATTCCTTTCTAGTACCTTTTGAGGAACCACACTGTTCTCCAAAGCCTTACTGAACAACAACAACAAGAACTTGTTCATGGAAGCATAACGTAGCATACACACAAAAAAAGTGCAAAACCAAAACTGTCAACGCATTTTCCCAAACTGAGCATTCCCACATAACCAGCACGGGGCGGGGTGTCAGGAGACCAGATGTTTCCAGTCCACCCGGCCCTCCCTCGGGGGAGCCCCTATCCCGCTCTCAAAAAGCCCAGTTTCATTTTCCTTTCTGGATTTAAAATAGTCTATCCTGGTAAGGGATCTCGAGACCCATTCAAAAGCATGACTCCATGCCCCTTTCCAGGACAAGGAAACTTTCCCAGGTCTGAGCAATCCTCCCCCCCTCCCCCACCGCCATGGCTTCTCAGTCTCTATGTTTGTTATAGTGGGAATAGCTGGGCCAGATCCAAGAAGGAACAGACCGCCTCCCCTCCCCAGGACTCCTCCTGTTTCCATGCCCAGAAGGAGGAGGCAGGGAGGCCAGGAGGCTGCCCGGAGGGAAACCACACTCCCAGTCGAGAGTGAGGGAGGTCCGTGGGGCCTCCAGTACCACCCGCTGGGAGTTTTAGGGGGTTTCCTGAAGTTGCAGAGCCTGGAGATGTCTTCTATTGTTCTTAGGCTCAGCTTGGGCTCGACGCCTGCCCTGCGTCCCAGACGGAAGCTGGGGCTCTGTCTGGGCTCCTACTTCCCTGACTGGGATCTGGGCGTGGGCCAGACCCAGAACTTCAAGGCCACGGCCATGGTGTGTGGCCCAAGAGGCGTGGAGGGTGTATTTGACATCAGAGGTCACCTGGAGAGCTGGACGTCTCAGCGTGGCCAACACCGGGCTGGGTGGGAGTGCAGGTCGTGGTGTTGGGAGCATGTTCTGCAGAAGTGGGGTGGGGGGGGAGCTTCTCGGGGCTGTGCCCAGGTAAACTGGGGGTGGGACCTGTGACCGTCGTCAGGCCGCAATGAGGGTGCCCTCGTGCTGCCCTTCAGATGCCTCTGAGCTTCCCGGCCGCTCTCCACATAGGCTGCTGACCTGCCAGCCCAGGCAAGATCTGAGGCCCCCACGCCCCACCACGTCCCGGCCAGTGGTGGGAGGGCGGGGGGGGGGGATGCAGACAGGAGACTGGGCAGTGGAGGAGACTGAGTTTGAGGTCCTTACTCCTCTGGCTCCCTCCGTCAGGGACCAGCACAGTGGGAAAGCCGTAGGCACAGGTTTATTCATTCCGTTCTGCTACTGCAATCAGAAAACCTCCCCGCCCCCAGGCGAACTGGATTCCACTAGCCTGAGATAAAGGCTTTCGTTAAGGGAAAAGGCACTGAGCTTTTTACACTTGGCTGGGGGAGAAGCTGGCTTCTGCTACCTTTATGCCAGGAGGTGGTGTGGGGTGGGATGGGAGGGTACCGGCTGATGCAAGGTGACCACAGAATTTGGCCCTTGACTTTCCACCAGGACTGGGAGAAAACTTTCTCACCCTGAATATTTGCATTTCAAAGAGATGGCTCTATGGGTCCCAGAAGGAAAGAGTTTGGGGTGGTAGATTTACATCTCAGAGGGCGGAGAAAGGATGTAGGAAAATCTAGGAGATCTCGTGACCCCCCCCCCCACACACCCCTACACACCCAGCCTCAGCTCTTAGGGATAATCTCCAACGTACTCATTGGCATCTCCTGCGAGCTTGTTGGAAACACAAAATCTTGTCCCATCCCAGACCCAGTGAATTAGAATCCGCACTTTAACAAGGTCCCTGCTTGATCCCTGCGTGGATAAACAGTGCTTGCCAGGTGGTGGGTATTATGGAGGGCACGCATTGCATGGAGCACTGGGTGTGGTGTAAAACTATGAATTCTGTTACGCTGAAAAGAAACGAAACAAAACAAAACAAAACAAAACAAAACAAACAAACAAACAAAAAAACAGTGCTTTCCACCATCTCCATCAGTGAGTCTCACCGGGGCACACTGCCATCACCTGGACACCTGGGTCCCACCATGTGTGTTTGATGTGGTCTGGGCTTAGATGATTCTGATAATGCAGCAGGAGCAGGAACCAGCCATCTAAGTTGCTGTCCCTCCTGTCGCGCCACCACTGGCATTCAGGGCTAGATGATCCCTTGTCGTGGGGCTGTCCTGTGCACTGTAGGACCATTAGCGCCATCCCTGGCCTCCAGCCACCCACCCACAAGACCCCAGCAGTACCACTTCCTGCAGTTGTATGGACCAAAGATGACCCCAGAGGTGGCCACAAAGCCGGCTCTGATTGAAAGCCACTCTTCTAAATTCCCTGCTCACTCCCTCCCCGCACAGAACCCAGTGGCTTCCCTGCTTCTTTGCTCTCTCCTTTCTCTCAGCTCTTCATAGTTTCCATGTCTCTGGAGTTGACTTTTTTCTAACCCACCCAGTTCTCGATCCTCTGTAGCGAAGGTCCTGAGACCAGTAGCATCAGCCCATTCTCAGGCCCCATTCGGATCCAGAAAAAGAGGGTTGTGGGCCAGCAATCTGGCTTTCAAAAGTCCCCTAGGGAATTCTGGGACATGCCACAGTCCAACAGCCCTGTGAGAGAGATGTTCTTATCTCCATTCCTGCTGGGGGATTGTGGGGGGGCGAAGATGTCCTTGAGAAGTGGAGCGAACTGTTCAAGGACACACGAATTTGCATCTAGCTCTGTCTTTAGCTTCTTCCAGGGCTGGGTGGGTTCTAACAACAGAAATGGATTCCCTCATAGTTCTGGAGACCATTAATCCCAAAGCAAGGTATCAGCAGGGTCGTGCTCCCTCTGAAGGCTCTAGGGGAGGATCTTTCTCAGCTCCAGTGTCTGGTGCTTGCCTGCCACCTTGGGTGTTCCTTGGCTTATGGTGGCATCACTCCTGTCCTTCTATCTCTATATGGTCATCTCCCCTGTGTTTTTACCTCTTCCTGTCCTTTGTCGTATAGGGCCTTGTCACTGGATTTAGGGCCTGCTGTAACTTTACGCCGAGCCCATCTCAAGATCCTTCATTACATCTACAAAAATCCTATTTCCAAGCAAGATCAAAATCACAGGTACGGGGGATTAGGAGTTGGGTGTATCTTTTTGAGAGGCATAGTTTAATACACTCTACCTGTTCCTATTCTTTCCACCATTCTGCTTTCAGTATAAAAGAAAAGAGAGGTGGGGGGAGAAAACCCAAGCGGGTATGTGAGTCAGCTGGGCCTCTCCCTGTTCTCCTTCTGGGGAGGTCTCTATGAATGGGCTTTATCATTTTATCAGCATAACTTGTATAGGAATGGACAAAAGGAAAAAAGAGAGGGGACACAGAAAGAAAATGGAAAGGAGATAAAAATGGACAAAAGGAATCAACACATTTCTGGAATGCAAAAGTGAATATGGTGGGGCACCTGGCTGGCTCATTCAGTTGAGCATCTGACTCATGGTTTCAGCTCAGGTCATGATCTTCTGGTCGTGGGACTGATCCTGCATCAGGCTCTGCACTCAGCATGGAGTCTGCTTCAGATTCTCTCCCCCTCGTGATCTCTTTAACTCAAATAAATAAATAAAATCTTAAAAAAAAAACAAAAAGCTAATGGATAGGGATGGATTGGCAGGGCAGGGTAGGAGAAACCATGAGAGCTGGCAAGAAAGGACACAGATGCAGAAAACAGGAGAGAAGGGGCCCCTCAGGAGAAGGTCAATGCAGGAGGGCTGATGTCTAACCAGAAGGGGTTCCAGAAAGAGAACTGAGAAAACTGAGAGAGGAAATTACCAAAGCAATAACTCAGGAAAATGTCCTAGAACTGAAGGACACAGAACACCAGATGAATAGTGGCTCTTAAAATAGTTTGCTCCAAAGAATGGGGTGAGGGAGCACATTAAAGATGGCACTTTGGCGGTCAGACAAGGTGGAGAACCAGAAGTAATTGTCAAAGCACTTGGCGAAAGTCAACACCCTTTCATGATAAAAGCGCATGACAAACTAGGAATAGAAATGTCATTAACATAGTAAAAACTCTACATGAAAAACCCACAACAAATATTACACTCAGTGGTGAAAGACTGAAAGCTTTCCCTCTAAGATCAGAACAAGGCAAGGATGCTTACTTTGACCACTTCTGTTCAACATTGTATTGGAAGTTCTAGCCAGGGCAGGCAAGAAAAATAAATAAAAGGCATCCAGGGGCGCCTGGGTGGCTCAGTGGGTTAAAGCCTCTGCTTTCGGTTCAGGTCATGATCCCAGGGTCCTGGGATCGAGCCCTACATCAGGCTCTCTGCTCCACAGGGAGCCTGCTTCCTCCTCTCTCTACCTGCCTCTCTGCCCACTTGTGATCTTTGTCAAATAAATAAATAAAATCTTTAAAAAAAAAAAGAAATAAAAGGCATCCAAGTTGGAAAGGAAGAAATAAAATGATCTCTTTTATGGAGATGATATGAACTTAATGTAGAAAACCTCAAAGATTATACACATACATGCGATTAGAATTAATAAATGAATTCAGCAAATTAACATAATACAAAGCCAACCCACAAAAATCAGTTGTATTCCCATACACTAACAATGAACAATCTGAAAAGGAAAGTAAGAAAATAATTCCATTTGTAATGGTATTAAAAGCAATAAAATACTGAGGAATTAACCAAGGAAGTAAAGGACTCATACAGTGAAGACTATAAGACATTGCCGAAAGAAATTAAAGCGTACATAAATAAATGGAAATACAGGGGTGCGTAGCTGGCTCAGTCATTAAGCGTCTGCCTTCAGCTCAGGTCATGATCCCAGGATCCTGGAATCGAGCCCCTCATCAGGCTCCCTGCTCTGTGGGAAGCCTGCTTCTCCCTCTCCCACTCTCTCTGCTGTGTTCCCTCTCTCGCTGTGAATTTCTCTGTCAAATAAATAAACAAAATCTTTTTTAAAATTTAAAAAATTTTTTAAATGGAAATACAGTCCATGTTCACGATCTGGGAGATTTCATATTGTTCAGTTGTCAATATTACCCAAAGTGATCTACAGATTCAATGCAATCCTTTATCAAAATCCCAATGTGTGTTCGTTCTTTCTTTCTTTCTTTCTTTCTATCTTTCTTTCTTTTGGCAGAAATAGAAAAATCCATCATACAATTCATATGGAATCTCAAAGTCAATCAATTGATTAGTCAAAACAATCTTGAAAAATGAGCAAAGCTGAAGGACTCATACTTCCTGATTTCAAAACTTGCTACAGAGTTACTGTGAACAAAATGTGGTACTAGCATAAAGGCAGACATCTAGATCAATAGAGTAAAACAGGGTGCTCAGAAATAAACCCTCATATATACAGTCAGATGATTTTTTTAAAGATTTTATTTATTTAATTGAGAGAGAGAGAGAGAGTGAGAAAGAGAGCACCAGAAGTGGAAAGAGGCAAAGCGAGAGGGAGAAGCAGACTACCCACCAAGCAAGGAGCTGGATGTGGGGCTTGATCCCAGGACCCGGAGATCATGACCTGAGCTAAAGGGCAACGCTTAACCAACCAACTGAGCCACCCAGGTCCTCTGGGTCAAATGATTCTTGGCAAGGTTGCTGAGACCTCTCAATGGGGGAAAGGACAGTCTTTTCAATAGATAATGCTGGGAAAACTGGATATCCACATGCAAAAGAATGAAGTTGGACCCTTAACTCACACCACATACAAAAATTAACTCAAAATATTATCAAAGACCTAAATGTAAGACTTAAAACCATAAAAATCTTGGAAGCAGGGGTGCCTGGGAGGCTCAGTTGGTTAAGTGTCTGACTCTTGATTTTGGCTTAGGTCATGATCTCAGGGTCATGAGATTGAGCCCTGCATTGGGCTCCCTGCTCAGTGGGGAATCTGCTTGAGACTCTCTCCCTCCCTTTCCCTCAGCCCCTCCCCCCCACGCTCTCACTTCACACACATTCTCTCTCTCTCAATATAAATAAATAAAAACATTTTAAAAAAACCACAGCTCTTGAAAGAAAATGGAGGGCAAAAGCTTCATGACATTGGATTTGACAACGATTTCTTGGATATGACACCAGAGGCCCAGGCAACAAAAGAGAAAGTAGACAATGGACTTAATACACACACAAAATCATGCATCAAAAGACACTATCGACAGGGCAAAAAGGCAACCCATAGAACGGGAGAAAATATTTGTAGATCATATATCTGATAAGGAATTAATATCCAGATTATATAGAAAACTCCTTCAACTCAACAATTAAAAAAAAAAAGCAGACAGCCTGATCCAAAATGGGCCAAGGACCTCAATAGCCATTTCTCCAAAGAAGATATAGAAATGAACAACAAGCATATGAGAAGGTTCTTGGCATTATTAACCATCAAGGAAATGCAAATTGAGACCACGATGAGGTGTGACTTCACACCCCTTCCGACAGCTGGTATAGCGACAGCGACAACAGGAAATACATGTTGCTAAGGATGTGGAGAAATTGGAACCTTGTGCACTGTTGGTGGGGGTGCCAGGTGGTGCAGCTTCTGGGGGAAACAGTGTAGTAGTAGTTCCACAAGAAATTAAAAGTAGACTTGTCAGGGGCACCTGGGTGGCTCAGTGGGTTAAGCCTCTGCCTTCGGCTCAGGTCATGATCTCAGGGTCCTGGGATTGAGTCCCCGAATCGGGCTCTCTGCTCGGCAGGGAGCCTGCTTCCTCCTTTCTCTCCGCCTGCCTCTCTGCCTACTTGTGATCTTTCACTGTCAAATAAATAAATAAAAATCTTAAAAAAAAAAAAGTAGACTTATCATAGGATCCAGCAATTCCACTTCTGGGTATATACCTCCCCCCTCCAAATTGAGAGCAGGGTCTCAAAAGGATATTTGTGTACTCGTCTTCATAGCAGCTAAGATGTGGAAGCTACTTGTGCTCGTGAACGGGTGAGTAAGTGAAATGTGGTGTACACATACAATGGAATAGTATCCAGCCTTCAAAAAGAAGGACGTTCTTTTTTTTTTTTTTTAAGATCTATCCATGTGTTTCAAAGAGAGAGAGAGTACATGCCCACAGAGGGAGAGGTAGAAGCAGGCTCCCCACTGAGCAGGAGCATGATTTGGGGCTCGATCCCAGGACTCTGAGATCATGACCTGAGCTGAAGGCACCCGCTTAACCAACTGAGCTACCCAGGTGCCCCAACTCAATTACTTTTTTAAAGACCCCACTTCCGGGGCGCCTGGGTGGCTCAGTCGTTAATCGTCTGCCTTCAGCTCAGGTCATGGTGCTGAGGGGATCGAGCCCTGCATCGGGTTCCCTGCTCAGTGGAAGCCTGCTTCTCCCTCTCCCTCTGCTGCTCCCCCTGCTTGTGTTCCCTCTCTCGCTGTGTCTCTCTCTGTCAAATAAATAAAATCTTAAAAAAAAAAAAGACCCCATTTCCATATACAGTCACATCCCGAGGTACCGGGGGTTAGGACTACAATGTACGACTTTGTGGAGGGAGTTCTAATTCAGCCCATGACACTCTTCATGAGAATATTCCCTTTCATGTGAAAAAAAAGTTCATTTTCTAGACCAGCCATATTCACCCCCTGCCAGGGCTGCTGGGTCCGCTGTAGCATGAGGATCGAAGAACAGTGAGCAGTAAATAAGGCAGCTTCGCCAGCCGAGATGAGCCAGAGTTTGCTGGAACTGGGGTGAATCTTTGTCCCCTACCCAGCTCCAATTTGGAGAAGCACATCAAAGCCTTTAGTGGGAAAGGAGAACAACTCAACCCCAGGGTTTCTCCGTCCTGTGAGGAAGTTTACAAAAAAATAAACAAAACTTGCTTCTGAAACACTTTCTCCCAGAATACGTTGGATACTTAGAATTACCACCACCACTACCCCTCCCTGCCAGCTGAGATCATGCACAGGGGAACACACCGGAGGCAGGCTTGGGGACAGAAGAATTTCCAGGGTTGAATGGGTCTAAGCCCACAGCTCACCCCACCTGGCCCTTCTCCCATCTCCCTTGGTGTCTTGGCAGGTGGCATCACACACCTTTATCCTCACCCACGCTGGGGGAGTGGCATGGCTGCTGAAGCCACAGCCCTTCAATGGTATGAGAGAGCAGAAAAAAGAAGGCACGTGAGTTAGTGGAGGACAACATGCTGGGCTGGTTCTAAGGATGGCTTTTCTGCTCTTTTGGCTGTGAGGTCATGAGCCAGTGGTTTGGCTTCTCTGAGCCCGCTCTGTCCTGTCTGTGAGAATGAGGATGTCCCTTACCTGCCTTGCAGGTGGCTGGGCAACTCAGGTGTGAAAATCAAGGTGAGTACGCCCTCGGAAGCCATGAAGGCCTGGGAGGCACAGGGCACTGTCGAAACCAGACTGCCGAGAAGGATTCAAAGATCACACATGGCATCAACAGCAGTGGGCGTAATGTGAACCCCCAGAAATGAGTCCCTTTAAGGTGTGGTGAGGTCGAACAGAAGGGCAGGAAATGGGGCTCGAGTCCCATCATGCTACTCTGAGCTGCACAGATCACCCCATTCTTGTGTTCCTCTATCTACCTTGCAGGGTCATTCTGAGATAATAATAATAATAAATACTAATCTGGACTGGACTTTCACTTTGTGCCAGGCACAGGGGTCTTGTTTACCATGTGTCGTGTTAACCCTATGGCAACCCTAAGAGAGATGGGCTTATTTCTATTTCCACTTCACAGATGCAGCTCAGAGAAGTCAATCAACTTGCCCAAGGTCACACAGCTTGGGAGAGGTTTCTCAGGCTTCTCAAAGGGTGCTATGTGATCTGTGAAAAAATATGTGAGATGTCAAGATTCAAGCGAAGCTACAATGTGGCCAGCAGTGATAAGTGGACCAGGAGTGGAGGGGAGGATTATAGGGAAGTGGTGAGCAGTGGGCAGGTTAATCCGAGAAGGCTTCCTGGAGGAAGCGTAAGTGAAGTCAGTGGTGCAGGGGTTTGGGTACAAGTAGAGAGGAAGGCTGACGGGATTCTAGGTGGAGGGACTGATGGCAGCAAAAGCAAGGTGGGGGAATTCACAAGCTCTGTCTATGCGTGGGGAAGCGGGTGGGCTGTCTCAGGGAGAAGGCTGAAGTGAATTGAGTTGGGCTTGAAATGGTAAGTGGGGAGAATTATAAAAACAACCACAATAGTGTTAATATTAATTGAAGGCTTGTTCCTTGCTGGGTACTCCACGAAGCCAGCTCTAAACTTCAGTTTTCTTATCTGAATATAGTTTAAATGCTTGTCTATCTCCTAGGGCTGTTAGATTATATGAAAAAAATACCTCAAGATCAAGAGTTGTATGCTCTTCTGACTGAGCCAGCCAGATGGCCCAGTGCCAAGCTTTTGTAAGCCTGGAAATATATTCCATACTGGAGACGTCCCATTTCCCATCCACTTGGGTGTTCCCAAGCATGACCTGTGTGTAGTTCTTTGGCTCATCCGTTCAACAGCATTTACTGAGCAACTGGTAGGTTGCCAGGGCCTGGGGATTTAACTGTGGACGAGAAAACCATCCCTGTCCCTGTAGAGCTCACATTCAGGTGAGAGACACACACTACAGAGAGAAATAAAGCTGAGGAGGGTAGAGAAAGAGAAAACCACAATGATAACTGAGAAGAAGAACATTCCAGGCAGAGACAACAGCAAGTGCAAAGGCCCTGAGGTGCATTGGGTATATCGTACTTGAGGAACAGCAGGGAGGTCAGCGGGAACAGAGTGGGTAAGGGAAGGCTGGGAGGAGGTGAGGTCAGAGAGCTAGTGGAGGGATGGGAACATCAGGGTCTTAGAGACACAGGGAGGAGTTGAGGTTTTCATCTGAGCAAGATGGGAGCCATTGGAGCTGTGAGCATGCAGAGGAGCACCTGCTTCTCTTGCAGAAGAACATTCTGGACGGAGAATATACCGTCATGGCGATGGGGTACGACAGGTGACACAGACTAGTGGCTCAGACACAGATAGTGGCAGAAGTGGTAAAGAAGTGTTCTGATTCTGGATAAATTTCAAAGGCAAAGCTAACAGGTTTCATTGATGGCTGGGAGGGAGGGTGTGAGGAACCAGGAAATATACAGAAGAACGCAGGTGTGGCTGAGTAGGTTTAGAGGAGGAAATGGTTTGTTACATTAAGAAAAAAAAAATCAGGGGTGGCTCAGTTGGTTACGCATCTGATTCTTTTTTGTTTGTTTTAAGATTTTATTTATTTATTTGAGAGAGAGAGAGAGATCACAAGTAGGCAGAGAGGCAGGCAGCGGGACGGCAGAGGGGGAAGCAGGCTCTCCACTGAGCAGAGAGCCCAATGCAGGGCTTGATCCCAGGACCCCAAGATCATGACCCGAGCTGAAGGCAGAGGCTTTAACCCACTGAGTCATCCAGGTGTCCCTAAGCATCTGATTCTTGATACCAGCTCAGATCATGATCTCAGGGTTGTGAGATCAAGCCCCTCATTGGGCTCCATGCTGGGTGTGGAGCCTGCTTGAGATTCTCTCTCTCCCTCTGTCCCTCCTCTCCCTTGTGCTCTCTCTCTCTCAAAAAAAAAAAAAAATCAGAAAGGGGTTTTAACTTTTTAAAAAATTGAGATAAATTCACATAACCAAAAGAGTCACCCTTCCGAAGGGTCCTTTTCAGGAGTTTTTCATGCTTCCACAAAGTTATGCAACCATCAATCCTAGGTAACTTGAAAATGTTTTTATCCCCCCCCCCAAAACCCATATGCAGTCACTCCCCACCCCTTTTCCTCCTAGTCCCTAGAAATTACTGATCTGCTTTCTGTCTGTATGGATTTGCATATTCTGGACTTCCTATAAATGGAATTGTCTAGTATGGGAGCTTTTTTGACTTGTGTTTCTCACTCAGGCTTGTGTTGTTGAGGCTCACCACGTGGAGGGATGCCCCACTGGGAAGCTGTGTCACGTTCTCTTTACCCACTCATCATCCAATGATGGGCATTTTTCTTCTTGCCACTTTGTAGCTGTTTTGAATAATGCTCCTACGGACATTTGTATACATGTTTGCGTGAACATGTTTTCCCTTCTCCTAGGTGGACACTCAAGAGTGGAACGGCTGGGTCACATGATCACTGTCTGTGTAACTTTTTATATTTCTTTCTTTATTTATTTATTTTTAATAATCGCTGAACTCAATGTGGGGCTCCAACTCATGACCCCAAGATCAAGAGTCACACCTTTGGGGTGCCTTGTGTGGCTCAGTGGGTTAAGCTTCTGCCTTTCGCTCAGGTCATGATCTCAGGGTCCTGGGATCGAGCCTGGCATCAGGCTCTCTAAGCGGGGAGTCTGCTTTTCCCCCCACCCCCGCCCGCCTGCCTCTCTGCCTACTTGTGATCTCTGTCAAATAAATAAATAAAACTAAAAAAAAAAAAAAAAAGAGTCCCACCCTCTTCTTCCGATGGAGCCAGCCAGGTGCCCCTGTCTGCGTCACTTTTTTGAGGAACTGCCAAGCTATCTTCCTAAGTGGCTGCCCCATTTTGCATTCCCGCCCCCTGCCGCCAGCACTGTAGGAGGGACCCAATTTCTTCAAATCCTTGCCAACACTCACTCTCATTCATCTTTTTGATTACACGTCACACTAGTGAGTGTGAAGTGGTTTTGGTTTGGATTTCCCTGATGACTAAATGCTCCCGCTCATGACTGAATGTGTTACCGTTCGTGCCAGTTTTTTGGACATCCAGATGGAGATGAAGCAAAGATTGTTGGACATGCAGAGTTCGTGGTGGAGGTCTGAGATGGTGACATACCTACAGGGGTCAAGAGCATATGCTGTTTAAAGCCAGGGGACTGCATGTGATCACCCAGGGAGGAGTGTGGCTAGGGAGGAGAAGAGGTATGAGGACACAGCCCAGGGGTGTCATAATTTTGAGAGCTGGGGACAGCAACAAGAAGTTATAGTGAGAAAGGTATTTCAAAGAGAAGGTGGGGGTGCCTGGGTGGCTCAGTCGTTAAGTGTCTGCCTTCAGCTCAGGTCATGATGCCAGGGTCATGAGATTCAGCCCATCATGCTCCCTGCTCAGCAAGGAGCCTGCTTCTCCCTCTCCCTCTGCTTGTGTTCTGTCCCTTGCTGTGTCTCTGTCAATTAAATAATTAAAAATCTGGGGCACCTGGGTGGCTCAGTGGGTTAAAGCCTCTGCCTTCAGCTCAGGTCATGATCCCAGGGTCCTGGGATCGAGCCCCACATCGGGCTCTCTGCTCAGCGGGGAGCCTGCTTCCCCTTCTCTCTCTCTGCCTGCCTCTCTGCCTACTTGTGATCTCTGTCTGTCAAATAAATAAATAAAATCTTAAAAAAAAATAATTAAAAATCTTAAAAAAAAATTCAATGAGAGGGTTGTAGACAGGGCCAAATGCTGCTGGTTATTCAAGTGGGATGTGATCGCTTGTTCTAAAGTCTCACTTTAAAGAGAGCAAGAGAGACACCACCTCACACCTACGAGGTTGGCTGTCATCACAAAGACCAGAGACAACAGGTATTGGTGAGGCTGTTGAGAAAAGGGACCCTGGTCCCCTGCAGAGGGGGGGGGGGATGTAAGTTAGTGCAGCCACTGGGGGAAATAGTATGGAAGTTGGTTCCTCAGAAAAATTAAAAATCAAACTAACATAGGCTCTAGCCATCTCATTTCTGGGGCTACATCAAAAAGGAATGAAATCAGAATATCGAAGAGATACCAGATTTGGGTGCCTGGATGTCTCAGTTAAGCCTCTGCTTTCGGCTCAGGTCATGATCTCAGAGTCCTGGGATCGAGTCCCGCATCAGGCTCCCAGCTCCGCGGGGAGTCTGATTCTCCATCTGATCTTCTCCCCTCTCATGCTCTCTCTCTCACTCTCTCAATTATATAAATAAAATCTTTTAAAAAAGAGAGAGAGAGAGATACCAGGTTCACTACATTATTCCCAGTAGCCAAGCCATGGAAACAAACTCAGTGTCTGTCAACAGATGAATGGAAAAATAAGATATGGTGTATATATATGATGGAATGTTATCCAGCCATGAAAGAGAATGAAATGCTTTTGTTGCCATTTGCAACAACATGGATGGTCCTTGAGGACATTATGCTTGGTGAGATGAGTCAGAGAAAGACAAATGCCGTATGATCTCACTTACATGTGGAATCTAAAAAAAAAAAGCTGAACTCATAGAAACAGAGAGCAGGATGGTGGTGAGCAGGTGCAGGGGGTGGGAGAAATGGGGAGCTATTGGTCAGAAAGTACAGGCTTCCAGTTAGAACATGGATATGGGGACGCCTGGGTGGCTCAGTTGGTTGGACGACTGCCTTCGGCTCAGGTCATGATCCTGGAGTCCCGGGATCGAGTCCCGCATCGGACTCCCAGCTCCACGGGGAGTCTGCTTCTCCCTCTGACCTTCTCCTCGCTCATGTTCTCTCTCACTGCCTCTCTCTCAAATAAATAAATAAAAAAATCTTTAAAAAAAAAAAAAAAAGAACATGGATATGTCCCGGTGATCTAACGCACTGCAGATAACAACACTGAACCGTATACCCAAAGGTCGCAAAGACAGTAAATCTTAAATGGTCTCATCACAAAAAGAAGTGGAGTTTCTATGGCGGGAAAGGGGCAGGGAGCTAGCTAACACGATGGTAGCAATCATATTGTTACTGGACAGAGAACCGATTCCAAACTCAGGTTTGGTTGCTTGCTGCTCAGAAACCAATCCTTGAGAGACAAGTGATGGAGGACAGAAGGAAAGGAATGGCAACTTTATTTAGGAAGCCAGCAACTTGGGAAAGGTGGTGGCCTAATGTCTTAAAGACCGCCTTTCCTATCCAGGCAAAGCCAGAGGGTTTTTAAGGGCAAGGCACTGGAAAGGGGGAGAGGGGCTGCATGCAGGAGAAGCAGGTACCCTGGAGGCTAGGCATATGTGGACATGACCTTGAACAGACTACATAAGTGACAGCTATTTTAGAATGCAGCCAGGCCTTATCTTCTGGGAGAGTCCAGTCCTTCACTCCCCAGGCCAGCAGGCTGCAAATCTCAAGGAAAGGTTGACTTTGCTACAAACCAAGGGAGTTAGGTCAGCAAGCAAGGAGTGCATAAGCTTGAAGCAATTTAATCCTTCAGGCAGCTTAGAGCGCGGTCACAATACTGAAATATACAAGCATATCAAGCCTTAACTTTATACCATGTTATAGGTCAATTCTATCTCATCAAGCTGGAAAAAATTAGAAATAAAGGGAGTTGAGAAGTGACACAGGGGCTGGAGGGGACAGCAGCTGAGCAAAGCATCTCAGAGGACTGCCTTTTCCCGGCCACCGTGCCCTTCTGGCCCCCCACTTGGCATCCAGCATGAATCTTGCACAAAATGTGTGTTCACTCAATAATGGCCACAATAGCAAGGCCAGTCCCCAGTTGCACAGTCCCCACCAGGTTGTTAGGGGACTGAGAGTACGACAAACAGAAACAACAAAATGCCAAGTAAGCGTAATCATCGTGGGTAACGGGATTTCTTTTTCTTTCAAAAGCCTGGGCTTTGGGGCCACATGCTACAGGTGGGAGTGTGAAAACTGATGCCACCCTCAGCGAGGGCATTTGGGGCACTAGCCAGCACCATCTGGGCATGCAACAGTGTGCGGCCATTGCCATGCTATGCAAAACAAAATCAACATCAATGCCCATCATTAGGAGAAACTGCTTAGGTGAGCAATGCTTTAGCCCTTCTATGCAACATGACAGAGCTACGATGAACGAAGGAGATTTGCACACACAGGCTTAGAAAGATGTCCAAAATGCATTAAACCAAAAATAGGAAAAATGAGTCGCCGACCAGCGGCTATTAGTATGATGATAGAAAATCTCCCTAGACTGCCTCTATGGAGAGGGACAAGCGTGGGTAGTGGGATTTATCTTTTTTATCAGTTTCAGACAGAAGATAAGAGGCCAAGAGAGCGGGGGGCGGAGGGGGCCGTGGTGGGGGAGAACTGATACCCCCACCAGGCAGATGGAAGTGTTAGTTCCCAGGAGAACAAGGCCAACTCTTAGACACCGCCTACTGAGCCTGAGGCTGAGCAGTGTGGGGAAGAGTTGGTTTTGGCTATGGGGCACCTTCTGGGGGCCACTAGAGGTGGCTTTGCCCCAAACTGGGCTTTCCCAAACACATCATCCCTGAAAGTCCCCAAGCCCTCCTCACTGATTGGGGGGGCCAGGAGAGGTATGTGGAGAAACACCACCTGCCTGGGTCTACTGAGAGAGCCGAGTAGATCATTCAGGTAGGTTTCCCATCCCCTGGGGCAACTGTTGTCTGAGACTCAAACCAAATCACCTCTAGAGGAAATATCTCCAGCACCGTCCTTCCCAGGGCTCAGCTAGGCTGGGACCAAATGAGAAACCCCATCTTTTAGTTTTTTGTACATGTTTTCATTCATTCATTCATTTACTCATTAAGTTTTTATCGGAGGCTTAATCTATGCCAAGCCCTATGATGGGCACTGGAAACAAAAAGATGATTAAGATCCACTTCTAGGCTTCAAGGAGCTCACAGTCCAATGGGAGAAGGTAGGTAGTTACATAACAGTCACAATTCCATGGAAAGATTTTAGTGAAAACCTAAGTATTCAGTGAAAAGCTTTACTCCCCACCTGGCGAAGAGATTGTCTGGAGAGAACAAAAATGACCATTACAAGAAAAGTTAATGATGGGGCACCTGGGTGGCTCAGTCATTAAGCATCTGCTTTTGGCTCAGGTCATCATCCTGGAGTCCTGGGATGGAGCCCCACATCGGGCTCCCTGCTTGGCAAGGAGCCTGCGTCTCCCTCTCCCACTCTCCCAGCTTCTGTTCCCTCTCTCACTCTTGCTCTCTTTCTCTCTGTCAAATAAATAAATATTTTTTAAAAAGAAAAGAAAATGTTAACGAATTATCTGGTCATTTGGAAATTTAACTTACGAGTTTAGGTCTTCCGATGCATTTAGCCTCAATTGTTCCCTTAGGCTCCTCTTGCCTAGGAGTTATTTTTGTAATATGTTTAAGTTTTCATTTTGAAATTATTATGGACTCATAGATGTTGCAAAAATACTATCAAGCAGTGTGCTGTGTCTTTGCCCAGCATCCCCCAATGGCAACATCTTATGACAGTGTATCAGAACCAGGAAATTGCTATTAGCTAGAATGAGCTACTAACTGAACCCTCCCGCTGAACTCATCGTCTGGCTCTGTCCCTGACATCAACACCGTCTTTCTTGAGTGTTGGTCAATCTCAGTGTTTGCCACATTTGCACCATAAAATTGCCATCCTTGCTTGCAACATTATAGAATTTCCCGAAGTTGATGTCACAGGATGTTGGAGAAGGGATCAGAACACCCTGAAGATATTGACAAATGAGCATTTGGCCCATCCCGTTGGTTGACAAAGGAGCAACTAAACAAGAGGATACTGGCAAGAAGACAGGACAGGTGCTCACAAGAACATTATTTCAGTATGAAAAGGCTAAGAAAAGCCTGCTGGGAAGCTGATAGCATCTTATCTTTTTTTCTTTTTTCCCAAAAAGTGACTATGTGTGATCATAGTATGAAACTTGTAGAAAAGGATGTCATATCATGACTTTTAAACAAATTTTTGTCAAGAAATCATACCAAGCAGAATATATATATATGTATATATGCAGAATATATATACATATATACATACACACACACACATACATGCATACATACATATACCTTGGCTCTGTAATCTGATCTAAGAATTAGTACAGGATTTCTATTGTAATTTTCTTAGTGAAATATGGAATAATGCTCAAATAAATGTTAGTTTCATTTTTTAAAGGTAAAGCATCAATCAAGTCCTCTTTTTTTTTTTTTTTAACTCAGTATTTACTATGAAATTTTAGTTCCATTCTAACCAGATTTGCTTTTGCATGGATTTTCTGGGTACTAATGATCCTCAAAGGTCAAGAATTTCCCGCCAAGGTATTATAGTATTAAGTACACAATGACTAGTTCTGCCTGGGGGAGATCAGGAAGGTGTTCCAAAAAGTAACATTTGGGCTGGGTATTGAAAGATGTGTAGGAGTTCACCAAATAGAGAAAATGTATGCAATTAGATGGCAGTGGGAGTTGAAATCACCAAAGGGTGGAAGAGCCTGACCTCACTTCCGATGCTGTGAGTGGGCTGTGATGTGGCCACAGCAGAGTGGGGTGAGGGGTGATTCCTGTAATAGGAGAGGAGGCTGTGGTTATGAGCCTCACAGAAGAGCTGAGGCTTTATCCCATGGCGTGGGCAACCACTGGAAGGTTTGGGGCTGAGGCAGTGCGTCATCAGTGCTACCCTTTACAAGGATCGCTCTAGCTGCTGCAAGGTGAGAGTGAGTTGAGGGAGGTGAGGTTGAAGGCAGGAAAAAAAAAACCTCAGAGAGTGGGAGCCAACGTATAGGGTCTGGGTTAGACCACCGTGTGGAGTCAGGCTCTACCACGGACCAGCCCCAGGACCCCCACTTGACCTTCAGCTTCTACATCTGTAGAATGGGAATAATAGTACTTACCTCCTGGCATTTCAGGAGAAGTAACTGTCAAATAATGAGCTAGCAGCTAAAGACCCCCATAGGAAGCTAGAGGAGAGATGATGGGAAGGATTGAGATCAAGGACTCTAATTTAGCCTGGGTAGGGGTAAAAGAGGAAGGTGTATGAGAAACTCCAGAAATACATTGGCCCTATAATCAAATGATTTGGGAACAAATTGCATGTAAGGGGGAGGACGTCGTGCAGAAAGATGGACTCTGGGTCAGGATCCAGCTGCCCAGCTGGAGGAATAGCCCTTCACTGATTCCCAGAACAAATAGGGAGGAGCAGGTGCTGAGTTCAGAAGCAATGGGCTTGGGGGCGCCTGGGTGGCTCAGTGGATTAAAACCTCTGACTTCAGCTCAGGTCATGATTCCAGGTCCTGGGATCGAGCCCCGCATCGGGCTCTCTGCTCAGCGGGGAGCCTGCTTCCCCCTCTCTCTCGGCCTGCCTCTCTGCCTACTTGTGATCTCTCTCTGTCAAATAAATAAATAAATAATCTTTTAAAAAAAATAAGCAATGGGCTTGGTTTTGAGCAGAGGTAGAAGCTTGTGATGCCATATGGTAGTGAGCCAGCTTTATCTGTAAGTCGGCTTTCACTTAATGCAACTTTGCGTTAAGTGAATCATATATTATCATATTATATATGATATATATATGATATGATATGTATATATCATATAAATATATGATATATATGATATGATATGTATATATCATATAAATATATGATATATATGATATGATATGTATATATCATATAAATATATGATATGATATGTACATATCATATCATATATATATCATATATGAATCATATATTGTTCCAGAAGGAACTATAGCAACTCTAGTGGAGTCCCACCAAGCTTTTATAGCCTCAGGAGCAACAGACTTTGGTCAAGGAGGGAGAGGACTAAGAAAAAAACGCTAGTAAACTTCACACACCTTGAAGTCATTTATCTATTAGAAGTAATAAGGAGACATCTAATTCCAGCCCTCTGAGGGATTAGATACCCTGATACTCTGCCCACACAAACAACTAAATATTGAAGAAGATACCTGAACGCATCTTTTAAACACGTTGCTGGTCGGCACAAAGGTAATAAACCCAGAGTCCCCAAAGACACGGAGTCAGAGGTGCTGAGTGGTGAACACCCACCAAAGTCGGTCTTTTTCCTTGAGGGTTTCTTCCAGACTCTGAAAAATGTCAGCTTCCCCTTTCAAGGCCACAGACAAGTAAATGCAGGACATGGTGTCAGGTACACCCCAGGTGAGAATTTAACAGTAGTAGATCCCTTCATAGAACTGCACCCCAAAGAACTCACTAATGCAACTTAATTTTACACGAGGACTCAAAGATCGCCTACAATGAAGTTCTAAGGAGCGTTCACAGTATACAAAAAAAAAAAAAAAAGCACACCTTGAGAAAAGGAGGCACAGCACCGTAAGTGGAAATGAGTACAAATAATTGACGGTAGAAAGAGACCTGCAGGGACGCCTGGGTGGCTCAGTTGGTTAAGCGGCTGCCTTCGGCTCAGGTCATGATCCCAGCGTCCTGTGATCGAGTCCCACATCGGGCTCCCTGCTCTGCGGGGAGCCTGCTTCTCCCCCTGCCTCTGCCTGCCACTCTGTCTGCCTGTGCTCGCTCACTCTCTCTCCCTCTCTGACAAATAAATAAATAAAATCTTAAAAAAGAAAGAAAGAAAGAAAGAAAGAAAGACCTGCAGACTTCAGATGCCACAATATAAATACAAAATACGGAAACGTCAGCGAGGGGCCTCAGCCAGCTCGTGCCGGCTCCTCAGGGCTGATTGCGAGCATCTCTTTTCTACCCCCTGTTCATTCAGATCTCATCGGTAGCTTGAAATCGGCCACAAGGATTACGGACTCCACGGGAGTTGGTAAACGCGGTAAATTGGGGTATTTATTTATTTATTTTAAATATATGTTTTAGAGAGAGTGCGAGTTGTTAGACATTTACTTTACAGTTACAAGCCGCAGTGGACTCCCTGAGCCTTGCGGGGGAAACCCAGGAAGCACGGGAGCAGGCCAAGTCCCCGAGCGGTGGTCAAGGTGACTCAGGCTGAGACGCAGCAGCCCATCCCCCTGCTCTGTGGGCAGCCACGTGGCAGCCACAGGGGACCTGTGGCCCCAGGGAGCTGATGTCCCCCCCACCCCGCCCCCAGCAGACACTGTACTCCACCCTCTTCTCCTTTTGCAAATCATAGCCTGGAATTTCTCTCCAGGTTCCTGCTCGAAGTCTGTGACTTCATCGCTCCGGGCCTCCGTGAAATGATTCATGCCTACCTTGTAGTGCCTTTGGTGATGATGAGACCATATACAGAAAACATCTAGCTGCTCACTCTTCTCCCTCAAGAAGTGACATCTGGATATTTTAGTGCATCAACATTCTCATCCTTGAGCCCAAGCTGGAGGGGCCAGAGATAGAGAGAATGTGATTGTCTCTCACTTTGCAGGCTGCTGAGCCCAAGCACGTCCTGGACCCTCACTTGGCTCTGGGGGGCCTAGAGCCTAAACACCTTGCATGCTGCCCAGGGGCATCGCCTGCTCTCTGCAGACCCCTTGGTGTCCTCCCTTTCTAGTCTCAGACCGTAAGTTTGCCAACCCAGGCCTCAATTTGTGATGGAAGCATGACAACATTTACTAAATCAGTTGTTTCCCAAAGTGTGGCTCCTGTGCCACCCGGCTGGGAACCAGAGAACTGAAGAACAGGTTCACCGATAGGCTTTAAATATGTGAATCACATAGTGAGAAAGAGAGCCTCCTTTCCATGACTTATCATAATCATCATTATCACTATATATTTTTTAAGTAGGCTCCATGACCAGCGTAGAGCCCAACATAGGGCTTGGTTAGACTCATGACCCTGAGATTGAGACCCGAGCTGAAATCAAGAGTGGGACACTTAACCAACTGAGCCACCCCAGGGGCCCATCATTATCACTATATTAAATTACGCCATACGAAATGGCTGTTTTGGTAGATTAAAACAAATATCAACAATTTCATATGACTCAACCTAATTGGATATTTTAGACATACAAGAAGCCATAAAGAATGAGAATATGGGGGCACCTGAGTGGCTCAGTTGGTTAAGCATCCAACTCTTGGTTTCCACTCAGGTCATGATCTCAGGGTTGTGAAATTGAGCCCTGTGTTGGGCTCTGTGCTCAGCGTAGAGTCTGCTTGAGATTCTCTCTCTCTCTCCTTTAGCCCCTCCCTCTCATCCTCTTTTTTCTAGAAAGGACCAGTCTCTTGACTTGACAATTGGTCATTTTCATGCATGTCCAACCCCCCATGTGTACCTTGCCCTTAGCTACTACTCTGTGGACTGCAAGCTGGTTTTGTCATATCATACTGGAGGAAGGAGCTAATCAAGTTGCAAACCCTGAAAAATGAAATTATATAAAAACAAAATACATTTCCAAAAAAAAGAAATTTTAGAAACACGCAGGGCTATTGGTCACTGTAAACATTATAATGCCTTCCTCTGGAGGTGTGCATTTTTTCTTTTCCCCTACTTGATACCTATTAAAATGGGAGAGAAACAGGGCCAGAGTGTCCCCTCCTCAGTATAAACCCCACGGAGATTACTACATATGTGCATAAAACACACAAGGCAGCTGTATTTGTGATGGCAAAAATAAATAAATAAAAAGCAACACAAAAATCGATACAAAGGTCTTCTGTAAGCCTTCCAGAGTAAGCGTGGCTTCAATAAATTGAACAATTTATATCTGTCATGTGAGAAATTGAATGGTTGTTAAAATAAAGTTGGTCAGATCCATCATACATTGGGACACAGGACATGTTCTGAAGGCTTAATGGTAGAGTCTTTACAAGTTTCTCTCCTTCTTTCATACTAGTGTGGTCTTACACATTAAAATCAACAGCCGTGACATCCATGAGAGTGTTCTATTTCTAAGAGACCCTTAAAAGAGGTTACTAAGGGCTAGGAATTCAGATACGGGCATTCCAGAATCTTTTCTTGAGCTCATCCGCTAGTACAATCTCTCCATACCTTATGAGGTATGGGTCACTCATGATTTCCCATCCGTAATTTCTTCCAGAATCAGTATACCTTGTATGTCATTAGGGCCATCTGGCTACACTGCCAAGGAAAACCGATAATTTTAGAGAAAAATGCTGTTTCTTCTTATGTGTATTATGTCATTAATGTCTTTCAATGATTTCTCTTTGACAATCCCGCAATGGGAAAATGACCAAACGAAGGCCGCCTGGTGGGTGGATAGCTCTTTGGAGACTCCCTGTCAGGAGAATCTGAATTCTACTCTCAATTCCGGCTGCATTCTGTTTCTTGAAATTATTTGATTATCATTCTACACATGATCATGCGGGGGGAAAAAGTCATGCAGGGGGACCCGAATGACTAAGAACCTGGGAAATGCAACACTTGTGACTTGTCACAGGGGAATACTGTGGAGCCCTGGGACCGGTGGCTTCTGCAGCTAGGTAACGCTTGCAGTATTTCAAAACTGAAAGACATCCTAGGGATCATGTAATCTGAACACTTATTTCACAGGTGACGAAACTGTGGTCCAGAGAGAGGAAATGTCTTGCCTGTGGTGGAACAGTGAATCCGTGGTTGAGTGGAGGTTGGCATTCAAGTTTTCCTGACAAAGCACGTGACGGGGTAATGGCTGGATTGTTAGGAAGGAGGAAAGCAGCCTTTTTTTTTTTTTTTTAAGATTTTTAAAATTTATTTATTTGACAGACAGAGGTCACAAGTAGGCAGAGAGGCAGGCAGAGAGAGAGGAAGAGAAGCAGGCTCCCTGTTGACCAGAGAGCTCGATGCGGGGCTCAATCCCAGGACCCTGAGATCATGACCTAAACCGAAGGCAGAGGCTTTAACCCACGGAGCCACCCAGGTGTCCCAGGAGGAAAGCAGCCTTACAGGTGGCTAAGAGAATCTACCCTTATCTCTGGTTCTGTGTCCCCAGTGTTTGCTGTTTGATTATCTATTATCCCACCTTCCATGTGTGGGGATGGGTCCACATGGCTGGTCCTCATCCCCACCTTGGATGCCTGGGGATGGATTCTCATGGCTTGGTCCTCTCTCCCAAGTGCCCAAGAACATGGTTTCCCTATCCCTCCCAGTAACTGACCCCC